>OMNM01006042.1:6479-21663 GCA_900302745.1 Parablennius parvicornis
GCTCTTGAAATGTTTGTGATTCATAGGTCTTCATATGGTGAAATGAGCATCTGTCATTCTTATTTTTCTCATTCAGACCGCTGGATTCCTTCAACTTTATCCTGATGCGGCACTGTGGTCTTGTGTATGTGTGTTTGCCTTGAGGCAACACGTGATTGGCAGGTGGTGATTGAAGCCCTGATGGAGAAGGACAATGATAGAATAACATCCTATACTTTACTAAGAGAGGCAAGGCATGAAGATACAAGCTGCTTTGCGACCTCGGAGCAGAGGAGAAAAAGAGAACTAGCGGAGAGACAGGCAGGCAGCAGAGAGAGGGCAAACTAACAACATCTCTGGAGAGTCTGTTTGGTAACGAGTACACCTGATAATCTTCTTTCTGTTGACTCCTATCTGAAGTAGCCTGACCCTCCATGTCAAGATCTGCATTCACGTCTACCTGGAAGTTTCATGGTGAAGGTCCATCCCATTACAATATTAATGACCACACTGAAGGATAATGTGTGATGGATCACCAATCATACTGCCTCCAAATGGCATTGGCAAGAGTTAGGCACATAAATAATAAAGTGATTTAGATGCAAAATCCATCCTAAGCGGATTACAAAGGCAGTGGCACTGCAATCAATCGTCATTTTGGGCCAACATGATGCATAGCAAGCAGCACAGGACACAGAAAGTAAACTCTACTGGAAAGAAAGAGAGGAATGAGCAGGGACTGGAGTGATGAGGATGTGTAAGTAGAACTGTGTGTCCACAAACACTGTGATCTGAGTAAATTGCTATATGTTCTGGTCTATTTTGACATTTAATGTTGTATGAACGTGTCCATAAAATGACGCTGTTACGACCATGACAACATCATTTTTAAATTTTTTTTTATTTATATCAAAGCAAAAACTACAGAGTGATCATAACTTAGACAGGGAATCCAATTAGGTGAGAATCTCGAATTTGCTTTCTGAAACATTATTTTTCTCTCCATGCTGCTAATGTATGGAACGTAATTTGAGCTAAGTAAGTTTTCAAGTGTTTTTATGATCTCGGATAAGATATGAGCTATTAGCTTTTCACCACAATAGTGTGAAACCACTTTAATACTCCATGAGAATTAAAATGCTTTGTGCTCGCTCACTCTTTTCTCAGTTTGGCAGACTGCATACACCAATCAGTGAACCAATCAATGAATCAATCTGGATTTAGAAGACACTTTCCATACAGACAATGTAGCACAAAGGGCTTTAGCAGATTTAGATAGAGTGACTCTCAAAAATCCAGTGGCTCAGGAGAGATAAACCAGTTAAGGGACCAACGTCACTGGGACAGTCTGTACCAGGAGCCATTCACAGCGCGACTCAAGAGACCAACGGCAGAAGAGTCCACACCACTGCTACAGGGCTGTGATATGGACTCCTTCACTTAGCCAAGTCCGAGTGGGCTACAATGTAACGTCAGGACTGGACCTAACTGAGGAAATACTGAAAATGTACACAAAAAAATTTTAAAATTACAATGGCACCATGAGATGAAATTAAAAGGATGATCCTAAAAAACGATAGACTGGTGATCTGTCAAAACCTTGCACCCAGCTGGGATCAGCTCCAGCACTATGCAACCTTGCACAGATTAAAGCAGTACAGAAGATAGACAGATGGGATTCTGGCTTTTTGGGTTTGTGCAGTATAGCCTGCTAATTATAAAAGCTAAACTATTTTATATCAACATTTAAGGGGGCATTATATATTCTTCAAAGAAAGACACTTTTTGCACAGTGGGTGGCAGTGATGAGTGGCTGTTCTTTAAAGTCTCTGTAGTTTACTGTTACCAAAAGTCTCTTGCTTGTGTTACTACCGGCTGCTGCTGGTACAGACCTTCTACTGAAGACAAGAAGAAATGTGAAGTAAATGTACATATCATCTAGTGCTACACAGAGGTATTGCATAATCAATCGAGCTGGTTTGTTAACTTTAGTAGATTTTTCTGCTGCAATATTATTTTTTCAATTTGTGCCAAAATAATATCCCATTGTACACTTATGTGACACCAGCTTGGTTTGTGTGAGACTTGGAGCTACTAGTTATGACATACTGTGCACTGTTACAGTCATCTTTAACACACTTTTTAGTTATTCTTTGTTCATTTAAGATAATAAGGCAATAAAGCAGTGGAAATCTGGAGTGTGCAGACTGACGCTGTTGGTTCACAGGTGGAAAATCTAAGTGCACAGTACAACATGTGGTTCAAAAGAATTACACTGAAACCTCTCAGTTCATTTTAGAACATGCTAAGTATCCTGCTGCATTGCTAATGTGAATGAGTTTGCTGAAGAACTGTGGAAACGTGCTCAGTGAATGTGTGACAGCTGACTTGTCTAAAATAAAGTACAATACATGGAGCTGCTGTCGGATCTTAGCTTATCCTGTACTCGTGACTTTGATCATTTACAGCTGCGGTCGTGCTACATGCATAATTCACACAACTGTCTCTTTTTATGTGTGTCAGATGCACATAAACATCCTGCTGTTCCAGGATTTTGCAGGTAGTTTAATACTCAGCAGAAAGTGTCCCAAAAAAAAAACAACAAAAAAACTCAGCTAAACGCAACTGAGAAACTTCAGGCTGTGGTTTGGGCACAACTGTTGTGTGTCATTACTAGAGTATGTATAATTTGTGGTACGAACATTTAAAATAAACACAGCACCATCTGCTTTTAGTTGGTTAATAGCGCAGTTCTTTTTGCTGCCTTAAGATAACAATGCACCTGATCACAACGTATTTTAAGATTAGCAGCACCTGTAGGTGCACAGATGGCCACTTTTGGCACAAATGTATCCAAGTAACAAGTATTCATACACTATATTTTATATCTGTGATAAAATAGAATATTTTCCTCTCTATGCACATCTTACTATTCAGTCAGACATTCATGTTTATTTTCATCCAGCGTTTTCCCATTACAGTTACCAGTTTTATATGCTTATTTGTTCTTCATTGCTTGTTATCATTTTCTGGTGTTACCCTAAGGTTTTTGTTGTTGTTTTTATTTGCTTTGTTCTCTTGACTTGAGATTCTTTCTTTTTTTTATTTTACTTTTTTTTTTTGTTGCTTGCTCCATGTGCTTTTGAACATCTGCCATCTGGCTTTTCTTTATTTGGTAATATGTTGACCAAGATTAAAGATTGTGCTGTTTTTACCTCCTTCTTCCAGATTCATGTTTCTGGAAATTGTTCAAATCTCACAGCCCCAACAACCCAAAACCTCTTTTCATATATATTGGCTTACTTTGCACCCAAGGGTTTATTAGACTCCCTATCTCACCATGTGACATAAAATTAAATTGAAATTACTTGTCTGTGGACAGCTTAATAAAAAAACACACAGAAACAGAAGTACACATAGTGGGAAGACTCAAAATCAATCAGAAAATATGTAACTCACAGAGAGAAATAATGAGGCTAATGAGATTTTAAAACTAATTGCAACTTGTCACAAAATACACTTGACTCCACGATTCCCCTGAATATCACAGGCTTAACAATGTAAGTGAATATCAAGGGGGATTTTTTTTTTCTTCCTTTAATGTCTCTCCAAACCAATCCTCTTGCGTTGTCTCCACCTGGCTGCTATAATTCTTCCCATCCTTCGCTATTAGTATTCACAGGCTCGTTCTCACTTCAAAATTTGCATAGATAATTCCAGCTATGTCTACAATAACTGCACAGTTCAGTAACTTTATTTTGAGAGCCAGGTTTAGAAGCATGAACAATCGTGAGTGAGAGGCCCTGTGGGTATAGCAGTATGCAACGAGATGGGCCAATTCCTCCTGATCCACTGGAATGAACCTTGCCAAACCCTAACCCCGTAAGGCCCCTCTCTATCTGTCATGTCCCCGCGTTTGCATCTGAGGCTGTCAGAATATTCAGTGTCTCTGATCATGTGTGCTTGTATCTGTGAAAAAAACAGCAGGGAATTCAGGTTTGTCCCAGAAAAAAAGCGTTGCAAGCAAATTATAATATCAACATATAATCTTAGTCTTTCTCTTTGCACTTCGAGTTCCTCTCTGTCTTTCCAACAATATCTTCCCTTGTCCTTGTAGGTGATTAGAATGCATCCTGGTTGTCTATCTTTTCCCTCATTAATCACGCAGTGAGAGATGGGGCCGGACATTGAATGCACAGTTAGCCTGACCCAGCATCTGACAACAGCATCCATAACATCGGGTACACAATAGAACAGGTCCACAGTCATATGATGCCACCAGTGGTGTGGCCTGCACTGCAAAAGATATATCCAAGCTTTTCAGAGAATAAGACCATGTCGAAACAATAGGGTAGAAACTTAAAGTTTGCATTTAATAGGCTTTAATAAAGCCACACAGGAAACTCAAAAATCACATTTCCCCCAGCTCCCAGGATCTCTTTTCTTCTTTCTGTCTACTCTATCCCTATTCTGTCCCTCTCTCTATCTCACACTCTCTTTCTCTGTTTCATACATACTGACAAATGCTTTGGTGGGGCATGAGCCACAGTGTGGACAAAGTGAGATGGATTACTGTGTGGATTTTGGCAGGGAAATCGGCGACTAATTCTCTGATTAGAAACCGAGGTTCAGAAGGCAGAGAAACACTGAGCTGTGAATCAGAGACGGAGTGCCATGCTCAGCGGGCCTCAGCAATTTGTGTGTGTACTGATGGACGGTGTGTGTGTGTGTGTGAGTGTGTGTAGGGGGAGGTGAGTGGGATTGAGGGACAGAAGCATATGTTCATCTGTACAGGCGAAGCTTTGTTTCACTGTTTGTACATGTTCTCCCTGCAGGTGTCTGCATTTTAATTATGAACCGATTGATTCATGCAATAACAGCAGTTCGTTTATTTTGTATGATTATCACATCGGGGCAACATGTTTTAATTTTTTTACCGTATTTTCATGAGGAAATGTTTAAATCGCCACACATATTGAACAATAAGTCATCATTTCTGTGTTGACAAGTGATTAACGCGGCTTTACTCTTAATCTTGGCAGTTGTTAGTGGGTGGGATATTCTAGGCAATAAGTGAACATTTTGTCCTTGAAGTTGATTTGTTGTCAGACGCAGGAAAAGTTGGGATATATTAGCAAATCTGATAAGGACGTATGTGTGATGGCTGCACGACTCCAACATTACATCTTCAGTCACGTGCTCCCAGTCTGCAACGGTATGTTTCTGTTAGGAACAAAAGGGAGCAAAAATCACTGAACCAGCAAAGTACAGGTACCACCTTGCACTTTCCAGGCTTTAACATCTTGATGCCAGATACAACAGCACAAGTTCAGTGTGTAAGCACTTTTATGGCATCAAGAAGTAGAGCACATAATATTAAGCGTGTGGTCATATTGTTTTGACTCAGTGGTGAATACATGTGTTTTCTATTCTTATACAGTTTTGAGAAATTCAAATAGATGGCGTACTCCACATGTCCTTTTGATGGTTTTAGACAGGTGCTGGCTTCCTGTACAGATTTGTCCCTCTTGTATAGTATTGAAAAAGCTGAGCTTTTTAGCAAAGCAGAACGGTCCAGTTAGGGTTGAACCATGGCTTCTCTCACAAAACGATGTGTTCAGACTATTGTTTCCTCAGGTCTGGTAAACTGTGTCACACAGCAAGGAGAAGCAGACTCTGCCAATATGGAAATTTCATCTCCTCTCGGAATCAGTGAACTCTCTCAGAACATCCACATCCCAACAGTCACAGCTGCGTACCTTTATCCACTGATTCCTCGTCCTGCGTCGTAGCAGTGACAGCTTGACACCAGCCAAAGTGGAGGACATAGAGAACATTTTCAGTGACTCACTCCTCCAAATAGGGTGATCTGCAAAATCTGCAACGAGAAGAGATTCAGTAGTATAAAGCCCACTCAGAACAGCCTTGTTGTCAGTTTTATTTTTTTTTTTTTTCTTAATTCATTTCTTCGGTCAGTGTCTTCAGCAAAGTCTGTGGTAAATACAAACTAAATGCACTCAAGGACGATTGAAATATATTCAAGTTAAAGGTTTCTGAGTAAATATGTAAATAAAGTGAAATAAAACCACAGTCAACAGAAAATGTATGTATGCATTTAATCCACAAAACTACTACACCGGCGTCTGTTCGTGAGAGGATCTGGATCTGAAGAATAGCTCTGATGTTGACATGAGTCAGTAGAAGACACATCAGTTTTCATTCCTGTCTTCATATTTTCCAGCTGACCAACCAACCACCTCAGAATCTGAGGCTGTGCTTCTCTCTTTAAGCTCGGTGAGGATCCCTGCAGCCTCCGTGCATCCTGTTAGCTTATAGCAGTTAGTAAATAGACCTATTGGGTCCCAGACTGAGATGAGCTGTGTGGACAGTGAGCGGCAGGATTAACTTTGAGCCTAACAAGCATCTTGGATGTGTTCATTAATATTACATCCATCTATAAGAGAAGAGGGAGCAGGGGGAGCAGCGTTGGACCAATCAGGAAGAACAGAGTGGCTGGATAATTGTTCTTTGTGCATAATTAAATATGCCTGTTTGCACTGTTGAGAGAATAGGTTTACGTTTGAAGCATGCTGATGCAGATTGGATGGGCTTCACACGAATGGATCACTTGCTGAAACTGAGAGTCATCGTAGAGTAGATATGCATGTTGGTCATGATAAGATAACAGGTTTGCATTAGGAACGTTAAAACAAGAAGCCTCTCTTTATCTGTAAGTCTGTCTATCAAGAGTAATGAGCTTTATTTGTAGGATTAGGGCTCTTACAGATGTTCTGATGTGCATGCTGGGAGATAATGCTTCAATAAGAGAAGCTATGTGTTCCCAGCAGGTGCAGAGCCTCGCCATGACAGAGACCACTGCAGTGCAACCTTTACGCCGAGCATTAGCGAAACAGACGGACTTTAATAACAGACCCGACGTACCTTCCACCCCCCGCCCCCGCCCCGGCTGGAAAAATCTGCCCTTTACCACTTTATAATAATTGATCTAGTCAGTCATGTCTGTCTCTTAATTTGCACCGTAATTGTCAATATGCACCTCAGGCTGCCGACAAAAGAGAAATCCGGGTGATAAAAGGTGACGTATTGTGTGAGTAATGGTTCGTGACTTGTGATTACACATGCGGTGATAATTACTGTGACCCCGGAGCATTTCAGTGGACTCGTGCTCACAGTGCTCTCTGGCATAACCCCACTGACTCCCCCTGCTTAGTGCATGGATTAAGGAGTATTGTGACAGACTCACCAGGGACTTCACTCCCTGAATGAAGATGGACTGTACAAACAAAATGGCATTACAAAATAGCCTGTAACCTCGCCCTAAGCAATATCTTGCGCTCTCATTTGTTCACTTCTTCTCTCACATTTCTTGATTTGACTTAGCATTCGTTCTTCCCTCATCTCCTCGTGCTCTCATGATACTTTGCTCCCACTCTTTCCTCGTTGCTTCATCCTGATTACACTGCAAAGCTGATGGCTTGTGACTCAGTTGTGGGATTCTTACTCACAGCTGGAAGACCAGACGTGGCTCTGGGCCCCACTGTCCAGTGAAAGGTCACGCAAAGCGCAATGACGGTTAACTATCTCAAGTTTTATGGCATTCGACGCTTTTGCACGAACTGCAGCCAGGAGTAACCCCACTGACACCATCCAGTCACAGTTTACAGTCGGGCCATAACCATTCCAAAGTACTTGAAGCACTGTTTAGAGCAGCAGTGCATGACAAAACTGTCCACTTGGCCTTCCTAGACCTCAAGCTAGTTGCTATTTTAGGGAGCGGGGGAGCAGCTAGACAGATTATTCCGCAACTGAGAGGGCACAGATTTGTTCCCTACAAAAGATCCACTCACAAACATTTGTCTAATTGAATATGCAGCCATTGCATGAAGCATCCAGTACATCATCCTGATATTTCTGTTGCCCCTTTTTGCACAATCTCACTTATCTCCCAACCTAAATGTCTTTTCCCAAACTCAGCCAATCTGCCTTTATCAGACTCTCCTCATTTTGTGACTGCTATAGATTTAATTAGGGGAATCAGCAAGGGAGAATGACTTTCACCTGAAATGAACTCTTTGTAGAAAAAAAAAAAA
Source organism: Parablennius parvicornis (assembly GCA_900302745.1). Classification (NCBI taxonomy): domain Eukaryota; kingdom Metazoa; phylum Chordata; class Actinopteri; order Blenniiformes; family Blenniidae; genus Parablennius; species Parablennius parvicornis. The sequence continues at coordinate 14,570 of OMNM01006042.1, forward strand.
TGTGCTGAATATTTTACATACTTGCTGTAAGTTTGATTAAGACAAAGAACCGCCTGCTCAATCAGTGAAACTCCCTTCAGGCAAGAGTGGAGACACTGCAAACAAAGACATCCTCATTAATAGGTGCACACTGTACTGAGTTGACAGGATGACCACACTCGTGTTGCATCTGTTGAAGGAGAGGAAGCGTAACACACAGATGTTTGCTATGTGTCTCAGAGGAAGAATTCACAAACGGAAGCTTTATGCACTTGTGGGGAGGGTCGAGGCTGCTTTCACTAGATGGCAGCTGGTTTGAAAAGCAGTCCTGACCTTGACAACTCCTTGTGGCTTGTTCGCGCATCCTTATTAGCCGTTAGCCTTGGTTGGAAAGCAAGACATTGTAAACAACCTCCAGAACCAATAGAACCAATGATTATATAAAAGCAGGAATGGCAGTTGTCCATTTCGTATGCGGGCATGACGAGAAGATTGTATGCCCTTGTGCTAGATGAAAATAAATTATATGTGATACTTGATAGATGGATGAGTATTACTAAAAACAGGACCAGTATGTACAAGCTTAGTGGAACATCATGTAAAATCAGCAGCAAAGATTTAAGCCTTTTAGTTTTTGGGGCAGAGTATGCAAACATATCTAAGTGGGCTACTGCGACTGATGAGTCCTGGGATTTGAGCCGTAAAGTGTGTCACCGTTGTGTCTGTAGCCTACCTGTGTGACAGAATTATTAATGAGCTCTGTCTGTATTTATGCACCTCATCTAACAGGGGAAGATAGGCTGCCTTCATTGCTTTGACTTGAGGGAGCCATCCTGTCAGATGAAATTTGAGCCTCAGCCGAGACGAGAGCTTGTTATAACAAAAGGGGAAATTCATCAAGTGTTCATTTGGTTTTGAATTGATGGGTCAAGACAGCATCAGTCTCACCTCCTCATATGTGGAATCTATGTATCACAGGACCTGGTATTCTGAAGCTTGAGCAGGCAGTTTGTTCAGTCTGTGGTCACTGAGCGCCACACTGTGGTTCTCAGCTGTTATTACCACTCCATGCTGAACAAAAACAAGGTATAACAACATATTTGAGTATGTTATGAGGCCAGAATGTCTTATACTACTTGGATACAAAACAGTTCAAAGATCTAATCGAAATGTATTTGAGTGGTTACCATAATTTGTACTTGTATGTTTAGCGTGCAATTACTTATAATATATTAACAATTGCAAAGTTAATATTCCATTTTTAATCCATTTATTCCAAAAATTCAATTTTTAGAATAACTTGGAACAATTGACAATGAAAAAATATGTTATTAATCACCCACAAGAAAATATGTGTATACATTCACTAATAATTAAAACAAGATGATTTCAAGTATTTTAACAAATCTAAAATACTCAGCTCTCCCTGAAAGATATTGACCATTGTAATCTCTGCCACTCGACCTCTGTTGGATTACATTGACTATTTAATAAGTAAGACTTTTTTTTAGGTTAACTGGTAAAATAGAAATAAAAAAATAATAAAAAACAATATTCTCTGACAATACAATATTAATATGATAAAAATCCCACAAAGATATAAGTGGACGGAAGAATTAATGTTGTATAAAGCAGGTACAGAAGACAAATCATGGTTGATCAATGGAAATTCACTTATTTTAACTTACTTATTTCAGTCAGGGAAGAAACATCAGTGGCTGCAGTAAGCAGCTTTTCCTCACACTATTGATTGAGAAAAAGTGAACAATGCCAATAGACTTGTATATTATTGGGGATGTTTTGTTTATGTTTTTCATTTTATTTACATCATCTGCACTGCTGTTTCCTTTCAAGACTAAGTGGTAAGGTTGTTAATTCATCTTCTACACTTCTTTATCCAGCTTATGATCACAGTGGGCTGGAGCTGACTGTGACTGTGTGTGAAGACAGGGTACGCCGTTGACCGGACTCACCCAAGCATAAACAGGAAGAACATGCAAGCTCCAAAAAAGAGAGCTATCAAGTCCAGACTCACGCGGGACCATGAGTACTATCCACTATCACCTTGGGGCACAATTGGCCAGATGTCTGTAAATCATCTGGTCTGATGATGGCCCTCACAAATTCATCTTGTCGTTTGTGAGCAACAGCTCGGGGCTGTGCAATCTGCTCGTGCAGAATGCTCTGCACCGCATAGGAATGATTCTCTCGGTGCAATCCGAGGTCTTATGCACTGAGGAAGGCTGGTCCTAATGATAGCTATTTTCTTCCAAACAGTAGCAGACAAGAGGAGAATATCAAGTAGAGTTTGCACTTAATGGAAGTGAGAAGAATCTTTTATAATGCCACCTGTTTTAACTGCGATCATGCATCTGTGAGGAAGCAAACATTACTGTTGCTAATGTTTGTGGGGATCATGTGATTTTATTCACATGCAGTAAAGTAACTATGATGGCTTTAAGCGCTTTAATTGACACATTTCTCAATATGTATGTTGATAACAGCCATAAAATTGAAGTTTTTGAACTGGAAAAAGGTTTGTGGTGTTTGTTGCTGTGTCCTTGATCTTTGTAAAGTTTAGCAGTAACAGCAGGTGCAACTGCAATAGAGTCGATGTCTCCTGAGAAGGAACATTACAGATGCTGATCACCTCCTCTCCTTCACCCATTTCTAATCTACCAGTCAGAACAATACTTATGAAGTACACTCTAGTCTCTGGGAGGTCTTTACTTTAAAGGCAAAGCTGACAATCTGCCATTTATCATCCCTGGGACATTAATCACTCTTCTCTTCACGAGTACCACTTTCCACCTCGTGTCAAAGAATTTACAGCCTTGTTAATCTCAGATACACAAAGAAGAATAAGAAATGAAGTGAAATCCATCAGCCTGGCTCCCCACACACACACACACACACACACACACACACACACACACACACACACACACCTTTCTGCACTAAACCCCCAAAAGTTCAGTCAGCATAAAGAGCAAAAACAGCATCAGCCACAAAGTTTCCGTCGACCACACATCTGCTTGCCTCCCATCAGGGATTTATGTGAAGAGGGAGGTGACGTTCGAGCGTCTTAAGAGAAAGTACTAAAAAACTTTTTTCGCAGAGGAAAAGCGGAAAGTTTTCGCGTCGCCTTCAAGTGTGACTAAAGGTTTCATCAGCATCATTGCCGGGACGATGACTGAGGATGCTCAAAAAACACACCTACACACCGACTTTCATGACTCTCAGCGTGGACGCTGCATAACGACTCCTCCTTTCAGGAAAACCTGCATTATTCAGAACAAACTGTCATCTGCGCAAACTGTTTTTGCACGACTCTTGAGTTAAACTGAACTTTGTCGTCGCTGATGTGACGTTTCATTTCTCATGCAGAAAAAGGGAGGAACGTTAGAGCATGGCTACCGTACTCACTTCTGTCTGACTCAAAGTAAACTGAACACAGAACAACAACAAGCCACAAACGCATTCAGCTGTACCGCACAGGAGTAACACTTCCTCTCAGAAGTGTGAACGCACACACAGGAAGCAGCGGTCCGAGCTCCACGGGGCCTGTTCTACAAAGATATCAGTCTTTTCCAGAATCGACTGTGCTGGTGGTGTCGAGCTCGCTGTGGCCTCCACCAAACATCCGCTCCTCAAACCAACAGACACATGACGGCAGCAGGCTAAAGACAATAACATCAGCGCACGAAGTCTTCTGGAACTGGAGAGTGAAAACAGTAACACCAACAAACACCAGAAGAGAAACTACACTTCGAAAGCATGGCTCAATTTGAGAGCGCAGCGCATATATTCTACTTCCCTTTAGCTTCCAGTACACCATAGATCTAACTTCTCTTTACTGCAGATGCTTTACAAACAACCAGCGTCGGTGTGAGCAGCACAGACAATGCTCAAATTTGCTCTTGTGCAAAAAAACATTTTATAACTTCATTCTCTCAGAAATAATGCCTGAAATTCAAATAATTTTTTTTATTCAGTAGCACAGTATACCCTTGTGCATGTGTTGGGTTTTTCTTTGGTTGTTAAAAAGGTGTCATACAGGATTTATCTATAGCGTGTGTGACTGTCCCTTTGTCTCGAAGATTTATGAATGTACCGATGCTGCAGAGGGATCAACAGCCTATCACAAAGAAAACACACACACACAATGTGGAAGGAGAACATGCAAACTCCCCACTCTCTCACCAAAGACAGATTACTCTATTACTGCTAATATGGAAAACACACTCTAATTCAGAGTTTGACGATTCAATATCAGTGGCTGGACTGTCATTGGTTTACTCTCATTTGCTTCTTCACTTGTTTAAGTGTCTTCATTTCAGAATAAAATCTGCCTCAAACAAAAGGACAGATTGTGTTTTCCAGTCTTGATCCCTGAGCACCGCTGTTTTTATCTGCTTTTTTTTTTTAAATTTTATTTCACTTTACTTATGAGAAGCAGTTCTCATTTATAATGACTTGCTGACCAAGAGGCAGCAAGGAAGCACAAAGAAAAACATTGAAGCAAAAACAAACACACTACATACAGTAAAACTGTGTCACCCAATAAATAGTATGTACTGAGTTTAAAGTGGATGAAAAACAAAGCGATCAAGGCTAAAGCAAAATGAAATAATCCTTCTTTATTGGTCATATGGCATTTTTGGAATAGATGTTGAGAGTAGCAAACAACATATTTTAATGAATGGCTGTAAAAAAAAAAAAAGAAAAGAGAAAAGTGTTGTTTTCACCCATCTAGATAATTCATGAATGATCTATTGAGTGACTCCAGTTTACTGGAAAGCTCGATACGATGGGTCCATGGGTTGAAAGCAGAGTCTAGTTTCCCCCAGAAGAACGGCTACACTACTGAATACAGCACAATAGCTCATTCAACACCATTGTGATTAAAAGGAAGTGAGATTATAGGTGAGATTGGATCAGAACCAGCAGAAAGTGTAGCTCATACTTCACTGGGAAGCGACAGGGGGAAGCGACGTACCTGCAGCTGCTGCTGGATGATTTTCATGTTGTGTCTCTGGAGGAAGTTCTGCTCCTGCGAGCGCGCCCTCTCCAGCTGGGACAGCAGGTTTTTGAAAAGCACCGTGGCCATCGACTCGTCATTAACCGCCGTGTCCCTGAAAGCCACAACGACGCTACGTCTTTACGGTTGACCTCACAAAAAACCTGACTGGAAATCTGCCATTGGCATACACTGCTGAGGACTTTAGAGCTAAATCCTATGAGTGGATGTGAACTGAGTTGTAGTCTATAAAAAAAAAACCCAACAAGTTTCCCAAAGAGAATTATTGGATTTTTATAATTTTCCACGGTATGCAGCCCAGTAGGTTTTGTCTCGAAAAGCCTGCAGGTAAGATTCATGGTGCCCTCTATTGGCTGCAGTTACTGTGGCAGAAGCAATGCAGCAAAGTTTGAGAGTGAGGACTGATGAGCATCCGTCAAACTGGTGTTTGAGACTTTCCGGCATGTTATGCAGCACTTGACAATTTTTTTAAACTATTTTTTTAATTAAATGAAATCTTAAAATATGAATCATTGCATGCATTTAATGCATTTTTGCACTGCACCGAGGGCAGTGATGCCCAAGAGGTTAAAGAATAAGGCTGACAATTAAAAGTAAACCCACTAAACTTAAGAAATATTTAGGAGACAATGGTGTATTAGAATATTTGAATAAGGCAGTGCAAAACATGACTATACAAACAAATAAATTGTTCAATCCAGCACCAAAAGGTTTGGAGATTACTACTTTTCAAGTCTTGGTGGAAGAAGCTGTTTTTTCTTTTGTGTGTATTTGTAGAAATTTAAAATAGTTTGTATCTTGTATAACAAGTGATGTTCAGGGCTTTATAATGTAATAGCTGTCAGTAATGTAATATCATATAGGCAGTGGTGCATAGTTTGTATCTTCAATGACAACTATCCGACCCACTATATCTATTTCTGCACAAAATCGGCAAAGAAATGCAGTTCTATTTATATATTATCAAAATTATTAAATGTTGAAAGGTTTTTCTTAATGTGGTATGAGTTCATCATGTTAATTGGAATATTGGAAAGAGGTTATTATGACAACAGTTCAAACATGTAATTACGCTATTGGAAAGTTATTTTTTTATATTAAAATGGGCTAAAATTGTGATTATTATTCCATTATTGCCCATTAATAAAGCTCACAGCTCTGCATGGCCGAGCACTAGAGAAGAATTGAGCAGGAGAAGTGGGAGGAGAGCCGGTTTCACCTTCCTGAGGAAGTACAGTCTTTGCTGGGCCTTCTTTTTCTTCTTCAGCATCAACAATAACTGTGACCGTCAGTGGCTGAAGAGGTGGAGTTTCGGGCTACAACCACATTCCTTCATATATTTGTGAATTATAAGATCTCGAAAATGTCACTCAGCCAGACGGATGAAGTCTGTTGAAACATCTATCAAACTCTTTAGAGAATACTTGAACTATTCGAGGCATCACACTCATCAGGTGGCAACTTCTCACATTGGGTAGAAAAACAGTTATTTTAAAAGTGCTGCAGTTGGTGTCTCATTTCCTGCTGTTTTGGGGTTTTTGTTTTTTTTTCCCATTGGGGACAGTAAACTGCTAGAAATCAGGTCAAAGACTATCTGTGGGTTTCAAGTAGCCTAGTACTCAGCGATGATAACATCAGGCTTCATGTCTTATGTAGGTTTTATCAACGAGTAACCCGGTGAACTGCTTATGTTCACATTTCTCATCAAATACTGGCGTTATTCACAGATAAAATATGTAATAAAAGTGCGACAAGTGTGATATTTGCAGGATACTGATATGAGTAGTTATTAGATATGCAGCTTTTCCCCTATAGGTTGTTGAAGTTATTATGCTTGAAAGGTTATCATTGTATTCATATTGTGCTCATCGCAACCCATACAACCCATATTACACACACACACACACACACACACACCAACACACACACACACACACACACATACACACACACACACACACACACACACACTGAAGACACTGCATCCATACCTTCAATCCATAACAGTGAACTATTATGTGTGTGTGTTGTGCTCAGAGCGACAGAGGGGATCTCTGAGGATACACCGATGAGA
>OMNM01006045.1:6129-22741 GCA_900302745.1 Parablennius parvicornis
CACTCCATAACTCGCAACACCCCACAGCTGTATTTGGTAATGTGTTGACTGTAGGAATGTCTTGTCTACTTTTTTGCCAGACTGGCGTCTGCACAGTTTCTCCGGTTCTTTCATAGTCCACTGGTGACTCTCAGATAAAAATGGCCCGTGAAGTCATTTGCAGCCCCGTGTTATCACCAGTTCTCTTGGAGATATCAGACCAAGGGGAGAGAAGGGAGCTGCTGGGCACTTGAAGACATCAAACTGAGAACTCCTCTTTGGGCACACGTGCCTTTGCATCTGTGTTTCTCACCTTCAGCCCGTATTAGGAATACATTTAAAAATTCAGAAGAATCACATATATCTGATAGTGGATTTCTGGATACCAAACAGTGCATGGGCACAGAAAAGGGAGGGGCTGTTTTGACAGTGACAAGCACGACAGTCAGACACATCAGCTTACATGCACACACACACATGCTCTGGGGGCTTACAGTGCTGCAAATGCCTTCCTGGCTGCTAGCCTAACAAAAGCATTTTTAGCGAGTGATTGTAACCTGATTAGAACCTGATTATGATGTGATTAGGTCCACTGTCTGCTCTGCGGGGCACCCATCAGTGCTGCTGACTCGCACGGTTTCCATTCCCGCTTCACCAGACCTGTCAGGACCGCTCTGATTCAACTAATTAGCCCCCATTATCTAACAAGCTTTGCTGGGCCCACTTCCAGTCATCCCCTCCCTCACAGTGGTCTGCGCTCCTAAAAAACGTTCATCAAAGCCTAAAGGGGTATTGTCCGGAGCTGAAAAACACGTCAGACCTGCCTTGGATGGCATGTCTGGTATTTGTACAGATAGACATGTACGTGAATGAACCACAGACTCACAATAACATCAGTGAAAGGCTTTTCATACTGCCAATTACTTCTCTTTGTGTTGGCCCTTTATCCTTATGCAGATGATTTCGCATATTCAATGCACACCTACACTTATCACAAACAACTGGAAAGGTTTTTAACTTTAAACTTGAAGCTATCAAAAAAATTAAAAAATAATCATTTTATTTTAACTTTTTTTGTGTGAGAATGATCAAAGATTAAGCTCAATGACAAGACAACAATTATTAACCCAGATATTTTGTGTGTTTTTCACCTTTGCAGCAAGCCTTGAAGAGAGCAATTGAAGAGAACCAGTTAACGAACCCACAGGCTAAAGGTAGCCCAGCCATTGCAGTATGTGCTCCCCCTGCAGCCACCCCAAAGAAAGCTCCGGCTCCAGCTCCTGCTAAAGCTCCGGTCCCACAGAAGATCCCCGAGAAGATCCCCGAGAAGATCCCCGAGAAGATCCCCGAGAAGATCCCTGAGAAGATCCCCGAGAAGATCCCCGAGAAGATCCCAGAGCCTGTTCCCGTTGTTATCCCTGTTGTGGAGACCCCCAAAGTAGAACCAATCCCAGTACCAGTACCAGAACCAATCCCAGAACCAGTTCACGAACCAGAACCAGAACCAGTCCCAGTCCCAGTCCCAGTCCCAGAACCTGTTTCAGTTGAAGCAGAGGTGCCTGAGGCCGAACCTGTGCTGCTTGAAGAGACTTGTGCAGAGGTTGAGGTTCCAGCACGTGTCGTTGAGGAAGAAGATGTTGAGACTCTGCTCGTTGTGGAGCCCCCTTCAGCTGAAGCTGCTGTACCGCAGGAGCCCGAACCTGTCATTCCTGAAATTGAACCAGTTACTGAGGTAGGAACGCTTCTCTATTACATTCATGAACAATAATGTGGACGTTGACTGTAGGTACAGCTTCATTTCTCAAAATCTTTGTTTAAACACGCCATGATGATGGGTTTACTCGAGTAGACAATTGCCCAGTTATAGCCTCCCACCAGGGTTTGGGTTCGGATCCAGTTTGCTTGCTACCACCAGCAATATGGCGAGCAGAAAGTAGAAGAACATGTGGAGCGGTTGAAGCCTTGCAAGGCAGGATTGGTGGAGCCCTAAAGGCCGAGGGAACAACGTGTTCCATTTGACCCGGAGGTGGAAAATAGTGGAGCTGACAGCTGCGTCAGAGGGAGGATTGGCTCGGCTTTGACGTTGGCTATAGTAAATCATCTTAAACACGTGTGTTTGAATTGCTGCCTTTTAAGAAAGGCAGATTGGGATTGTAAAAGTAAAAGTTGTAAGAGGTTTTCAACTGAGGTGGCTATCTGGATTTGAAGACGTATATCAAAGATTCAACTTCATCCATATATGATCTTTTTGTTTGAAGGTTGGCCTTAGTGGAGTTGGTTGTCGTTCATCCAATAAAACTCGCATGGCGTGCGCTTTAACGGTACAATATCTTTTATTGCATATCTAAGTTCTGACGCTTCTGGATTGATTTCTTTTTTTTTGCCTTGCGAATATCTAGAAATTCCATACGAAACGGCAGCGTAACCCATTAAGCTCTGTGCGTTGGGAACAGAACGTTCTGTGTCGGCCGCTGCGCTGCACACATGTAAATCTCCTGAGTCTCAGCTCAGACTCAGACTCGCGGTGCTGTCCTCCAGCGGATGAGCCACGGCCTCATGTGGCACACATGCATGTGCTTACATACGTGTTGCTGTACACGTGAACACAGGCCTCAGCGAGAGAAGCTAAGGTACTATTAGTGGCCCTGGTGTTACGACTTGTCTGAGTTCTCCGGTGGTTTTCCCTGGTCATCGACCCGTTCGCTTAGGACGTTCAGATTGTAAACTCCAGCCCCCCGGGGCTTGTGGTCTGTATCCGCTAAGCTATACTGAGCCCGTAAAGGGGCTTCTATAGGAGATGCACTGACCGTCATTATGTAGTTTTATGCTTTTGGCTGTATCCACCCCCCCTTTTCCGTCCTGTCGCCTCGACCTCCCTCCTCCTCTCCCTTCTCTCCCTCCCTCCCTTCCATCTATCTCACAGCTCGGTTCTCTCTTTCCCTTCTTTCTTACCTTGCTCCTTCACCGCTCGCAGATGTGCTCGGCTCAGACGCAAAGAAACTAACCGTTCAGACATCCACGCACCTTCTTAAACTGCAAATTACACACTTACAACTTATGTGCACGTGATTCAAGTAAACCTTTGTTCACTTTGTTTTATGAGCGTTTCTTTTTTTTTCCGCGTGCACCTGCAGCCACAGTTTTGCAGGAAAGCGTTCGGTCTGCGCGTCAGGCTAACATATAGTTCTGCTGGTTGATATAGAGCAGGGTCAGTACGAGCGTGAATGGGGCTCGTGTTCAGCTGGCTTTGGGGCCAACACCAGGCCCCACCGCTCCTCGATGTGGTCACGGAGACTCAGGTGAGTGTGAACCCACCACCCTGATCTGCAGACCTGCTGAGTGTGTTTCTTTCTCCGTTTTCTTTTCTCTTTATTTTCCTATATGACTGTACGAAGCTTGGAGCGATGGTGGGCGTGGCTTTTGGCTAGGTTGAACATTGTGTACCCACTCCTTGCGCCATGCTCCCATTCTTCCCCCTGTAGAGTCCCTTTGGCTTCCCCCCCCCCCAACACCATTTCCTCTATCCTACACTTCTTCTCCTCCCCTGCTCCTTTTCTCTCCTGTCTCAGAGCCTATGTTAGCCTGTGCGCTCAGCCCTTGTTCATCAACGCATCTTCCCTTTATCATCAAGTCCTTGCTTGAGGGAGGCCGGGGCTCCGTTGGGGGATAGTGAGTGCTATGTTTGGGAGGTGGGGGAATGCATTGCTGCTTGTTGAAGCACGTGTCTCTGTGATGCGTACAGTTCAGCCTTTGGTATTTGAGCATTGAGGGAGAGCTTACGTGGACAGCTGCCTCGACCTTTTTAGAGTCTGTGACAAACTCCCGCTGTAGGCATGACTCGGGGGTCCATCCACTTAGCAGCTTCCCAGTAGTTAACAAGCAAACTCAATGACTTTGATGACATGTGAAGGGTTTTAGAGAAAACGAGAGATAGAAAGAAAGAAAGAAAGACTGCAGCAGGCAGACAAAGGTGGCTACTAAAGGTGAACCAAGTTGGAAAAGGATCAGTTTATGTGGAAAACCATGTGTGACCCTCCTCCTTCTTTCTCCTCCTCCTCCTCCTTCTCCTCCCCCTCCCCCTTCGTCTTTCCTCCACACATACACACATACATTCACCGCGCTTCTCACATTTCCTGGCAACTTTTATAGGTTTGTTTTCAGGGACAGTATGGGTCTTTGTTAGCTCGAGCATTCACTGCACATCGCCTACATCTCCGCCCCTCTTTTGTTTCTATATTACGTTGGCATCTGTTTAACAACTCCTCTTTTATACACCACGACGCTTTTGTTTTTTTTTGTTTGGTAGATATTTTGTTACGGTGTCTACCTTGCTAAATCAAAGTAGACCAAGTTTTGCAAGATGGCTTTCTAATGTGGAATGTAATTTCTTGCAGATAGCAACTGTACCCCAATTTGTGTTCTGAATTTCAGAGATACTGTGTTCAAAAAAACATAAAGATGAAGTTTGGTTTGAGAACACGGTGTTCTGCTGCCACTGGCTTATTTCTCCCATCTTAAACATCATACTGAATTTGTTAAAATGGTCTTTATTTCAATACTCCTCACCAACTTTTCCCAGTAGTCAAGCAAACTAAGGTCCCTTTTACATGAAAGTGATCACAAACGTTTAACACGGAGAAACATTGCTGTGCAAGTCAGAATTTGAGACTGGTTGGAAACCTTGCAGTTTGCATACCAGGACACTTTTGCCCTGTGAACAGTAGAGTCACTTTAACTGTCCTTCTTCGTCATATATGCCCAATTAGTGTCTGTCAAATGGAAGAAAAATATCCACCAATGTTAACGATGGCGTGGTAAATTTGAGTAAAAGTGCGTTTTGTCTTAGAAATGTTGTTAACTTCAAAAGATTGACCAGCACATGCGCAGAAAGACTGATAACTGCAGCCATGGAGCACATGTGCAAGTACCACGTGGTCGTTTTGTAGATGTTCCACTGAGAAAGCATTTTCCAAAAAGTGCAGTTTTCTGAAACTCACAGTACGACGTTCGTGTATCCAAACAAAATGCAAAGAAAGTTTACTCATTGTTGTTTGAAATCTTTGTGTATTAAAGGACTAAAATGTGAAGGTTAAACTGGTGTTGGTGTCCTGTGAGTACACAGTGTCCTGAGTGAATTGTAACGGTTAACTTTTTGTTCTGAAATGTCCTTCCTCAACGTTAGCTTGAGCCAATCAATTTATTTATTGTTTCAATTGCGTTTTACCGTTTTGATCTGTGTCTCTATTTGAAAAATATATACTATTCCCCGGCCGTCACCGGTCGTTAAAGACCCCAACAGTGCACGTGAGAGCATAAAGATGGAGGTGACAGCCGCTGAGTACACGGTGTCCTTTCTGAACTGCTAGCTCCTCTTAGCCTTAGAAAATTCATTCAGTCATTATTTAATGCTAACTAAGTGTATATTATTTAAGAGTATATAAAACAACATAATATAATGCAGAATTTACAGAACTTGAACTCTCTCCATTAATCAGTTTTTTTTAATCTGACATCTAATTTTTAATTGTTGGTATTATCAGTGGTGGAAAAAATCATTTTAGAATGATAGAGACAATGAATAAAAGTATTTCTGTTTCTTAATGTGGGCTTTAAAGAGTGAATTGAGCTCTGGTTTGTGTTGAGATCAGTTTGGTACAAAGTGTTCTGCTGCTGGGACAGACCAGAGAGGGGTGTGTATTCTGTATGTAGCCACACGTGTGCATGTATGTGTGCATGTGTGAGCATTTTACTGCCGAGCAAAAGGAAGGCATACAGCCAGCCCAACCCCCCCTTCAGTCCCCTATACCATCCCTCCAAGGCTGTACAGGAGCATATATTTACCCTTCTCGTCTACGTGTGCATATTTGCCACTGGGCCTTTTGTGAAGTGTTTTCTAAAACCCCACGGAGTGAAGTCCTCACTTATTGATACGCATATCCAAAAGAAAGTTGTGGAGGTTGTGGGATAGTGATTGATTTGTCATGTTTTTGTGTGGTCAAACATACATAAAGTCGTAAGTCTGCGAGTGATGCTTCTTGTGGACTCGTCCTACATTGAGGAGAAACCGGCTCAAGACAGGAGGTTAAATAATTTATTGCCGGGCTTAAGAGGTGTACAATATTTATGCACTGCTCTCTGTGAGTGCCATCGCCACTCAACACACTTGGCTGCACAAGGGGGCGTCGCCGGTGGCCGATTAGGCGGCTGGCAGTCGTCAAAATGAAATCTGGGTGACCTGGATTCTTATCTTAGCATTTTGTGGAATAGAAATTCGGGAAATGATTAATTGAAATACATTTGTCCAAATTAATGAATTGCATCTGAATGAGCCCTGATTATATAAAGAAAGGCGCATATAAAATCTACAACTTTGCTTTCTGTCTGATTTTCTGATGGATATGAAGGTAAAAGAGTTTTATGAAAACACAGAAGCACTGAGGAGGGGGAGTAACAGCTTCCTGTTATGCAATTGGTTGTAAGATGCCTGTAAAAAGCAAAATGTTCCTTCCCTCCTGCCCAGCTCCAGCTACACACAGTGTCTACACAGTGTTTGTGTTTATGTAGCCCAGATAAATGATCTGAAAACATTCTAAATTGAGCCGATTTTTATTTTTCGCCTTTTTTGGACAGAGAAGACTTCCTCACTGGGGTTTCTCCGTTGAAATCCTTGAAGAAATCAGTTCTGCCTTATAAGCTTTGGCCCAGATCGATTTGCTTTGGGCGCATTTTTTGGCTTCCTGTGCGCACTCTTCCCAAAGCTCGACCTTTAAAATGTCACGAAACAGTATAATAACATACAGAGTAACATGAGAAACACATTTTTAATGTAATGGTATAACCGTGCACATGTCCCAGAGAGCGTTTTATGATTAGACGCATTTTTACTAACCATAAACATTTCGTTGATAAAAATGTGTGTTTTCTTTTTGAGGGATCTTTTAAATAAACTCCTTTCTGTCCTTCTGTCACAGGTCGTACCCTCGGCTGAGCCTCCACTGGAGCTTCCTGTGGAGAGTGAGGTAAGAAAAACTTTTTATTTGGAGACACGCACACCTTACTCAAACATAGAGCGGGGCGGTGAAGCTCTGCGGTATGTGCCATAGGCGAATCTGGAGCCAGAAAGACAGAAGCATAACTCACACTGACTCTTCACAAGTCGGACCAGCTTTGATTTTTTTTTTTTGAAAAGCTGATTATAGGCCTGGAGACATCTGGTCTCACAGTGAAAATATAGGGAGTCTGAGCTTGCATGTTCTTCCTGTGCATGCATGGATCTTCTCTAGTTTCTTCCCAGAGTCCAAATATAAATTGCCTGCAGTGAATATAGAGTCGAGGGTTCAAAAGCACTGAAAAGGATCAAAAATGTAATAACTGAGCCAATAATGTAATAATAATATAAAGATACTGCATTTCTGGGAGAAAAAAAAAGGTTTTTTTTGTAGGTTTTGTGCTCATCAGAAATATGTATTGTGAATGAGACTGTCAATATTTTCCTTCATTGAGGATACAAACACTACAACATTCAGTCATGGTTGTGAAAAATCCTTTTCTATTTTAACACATAATTAGCCGCTATTAAATTATAGGTTGTTACAGGAGGGTTTTCCATTGCATCATCCATTGCTTGCTCATGTTTAATAGTTTTTCTCTTTAAAATGCCATGATCTAATGCAGATTTAAATTTTTCTTTTGAAAAAAAAAAAAAAGGTTTTTGCAACACATAACCGAAATAGTGTCATTCTTCTGTTTTTAAATGGCTATAGAAGAAACTTATATATGTTAAATTTGCATTCGGTTCTATATATAAGATTTATGGAGGCAGATTTAAGTGCCTGCGTGGTGTAAACGGCAGCATGCATTAGCACAGATCCACACAAAGCCTCCAGTCATGCGCTTTAGCCTCGGAGCAGCAGTGAGTGAACAGAAGACAATCCCTTCAATAGAAAAGTGTTGAAAGCTGCAGTGAAATCACAGCTTTCTGAGTAACTGTCCCACTTTGCCTTTTCATCACATTCTCTTTACAGTCAGAACACTAATTAAAAAAAAAAAAAAAAAAATCCATGCAATAAGCAAAGAGGTTTAATTCACCAGCAAATCACTTGGTAGATAAGAGATCACTCTGGTATTGGTTGCTTACAAAAAGGATCATAAAAACAAGATAATATGAAGTTTGATGTGCAGAAGCAAAACAATTAGTATGAAAAGAGTAATTAGGCAGCCGCTCCTTTGATGATTTAATCATAATAGGATCATTTGTCGTCATGAATCATCTTTCTGTTTAATTATATGCAATTTATCATTTTCCAGGTCACAACAGTCACCACAGTTATAGAGACAGAAATCGAGCAGGTAAGAGGCTGTTTCACCTTAGTTATGTGATTGTTGATGAGTTTTGATGATGCATGTTACCTGAGTGTCCTGTCATACTGTGTTCATGGAGTAACACTGTTACTATCAGTGGTTGCATGTTGCATGGTGTCTTAACGTGTGCCGTGTTGACTTTGCATGTGCAGACGCATGACGTCTGCGAAGTGGAAGCCCCGGCGGTGGAAGAAACTTCAACCGAAGTCGAAGCAGAGGAAGAAATTGTTGTACCAGAGCCCGTAACGGAAGCCCCCGAAGAGCCAGAAGAAGTAGAAGAAGCACCAGTAACCGAGGAGATTTCTGCCGAGGCAGAGCTCGCACCGGAGGAAGTGGCCACAGAAACCGTGGTGGAGGAAGTCTTGGAGATCAGCGCGCCTGAGCAAGTGGTTGAAATAGCTGTTTGCGAAGCCCCCCGGCCGGAGGAGGAAGAGGATAAAGGAGAAATTGAAGTGTTGGCTGAAGAGGAAGACGCACCCGAAGCCCCCGCTGAAGATGTTGCTATCACAGAGGTGCCACCTCATTTAGAAAACTACTGTCCTCTTCTTTTCTGTATTTTCCCATCATTCCTATCAATGGAGAGAAACCTCTTACAGCACATTTTGTTTGTGTGATTTGTTGGTTGTGTTGCATGTGAAATAAAACAGTGGTTCCCAACAAAGTATTACAAGAAAGCCAAAAACCCACCAACTTAAAATGATCAAGTTAATTGCAAGCAAAGCCTTGTGCCCCCCAGATTGGAAACCACTGTTTTGGTTTTGTTTTTAGGCATTTGTGTTTGTTGTGGTATAATGATATTAAAACATTCTTTATAAATCTCAGTTTTCCCACATTCCTCAGCGCGTTATCTCATCTACATGAAGCTAAAACCTATGAGCCAAGTCTGAAAGTGTATTTCTTTTGTTCAGGATGTTCCGGTCCAATCTGCGGAAATCCCAACGGTAAGAATCTCCTCATTGAGCCTGAAAGAAAAAGTACATTATGGAGCTCTTGTGACTTTTATGTGTCCTTGTCACTTAACTAATGCTTCAGCAGAAATATGAACGTTACCCTCTGAATGTTGATGTTTTGTTTCCAGCTGCCAGAGGTCATCCCTGAGGTCCCTGCAGAAGCAGCCCCGCTTACTGACGCCAAAGAGGTAAGAACAGAATAGAATAGAATAGAATAGAATAGAATAGAATAGAATAGAATTTTGACATTATATGTCGCGTATAATGAAATTACAGGCGCTGCTCTCCATGTGTGTCAATAGAAATTGTAAAAAAAAGTGTACAACTTTAACACATAAGACATATCGTAAGGTAACATGAAACAGGATTGCTTGTGATAAATATTTGAACAGTAATATTCATGTAAACACTTATTTATCTGAAAGTCAACAAATGAAAACCGGAATGAATAAACAATTTTAAAAATGTTTTTTTAAACAATAACGTTTTCCTGTAAACGTTTAAACCCCCATAACCTTTAGGATCAGGAGGGCTTCATTACACCTCTTACCCCCCTTTTGAATCTTTGGCGCCCCCCAGTGGAAGTCGGACCACCCATGTTGGGAAATCACTTATCCAGACAAATGAAATCGTCCTCTATATGGGAACTAGATAACAATAGCATATTATTGCATAGGAATGGCCTAAAAAACATGCTGTACCAAACAGCTAAAACTGGTTTAAAGTGAGACGATGATGATAAAAAAAAAATAAATTATAGACATAGCAGAAGTTTTCAGCTGGTGGAATTTTCCTTTCTTATTTTGTTATTTTCTTGCCTGTCAGCTCATGGAAGAAGCATTGGTTGAAGACTTTGTTGTGACGGAGTCTGCATCAGCAGTGGAGAGCGCCATCGCTGAGTCGGCAGCTGTGGAGGAGGTAAGACCCATGAAAAGAATAAAAGAGATTCTAACAGACATTGCAGCTGTTGCATTTCATGACACATCATTATGAGTGCTTGCAACTTCAATTCAAAGTCTTCTGAGCTTCATCAGAAGCAGATTTTAGTTGTAGGTAAACGTAGAAGACAATAACCACCAGAAAACTGCACCATCTTCAGTGTTTCTGCCTTTTTCTGTGTAAATGGATGTCAATTTTAAAATGTTGTCAAGTAAACACAAAACTTCATTTCAAACAAAAACTCAAGTTCTCCATTCTCTGTGACTTGTAGGAAACCATGGTCATCACTGAGACCCTCAGCGAGCAAAGTGAAATTATGCATATGACTCCTGCAGAGCCTGATGCACCTGCAGAGGAAGCGATCATTGTGAGTTTCCGTCTTTGCATCCCTTTCCACTCCATTTTGATTATTCCAGTACACGACTTCACTGTACTGGGGGTTATCGTCAACCAAAGTCCTAACCACTGCTCTTCCTTTCCTTTCGCAGGATCCTGCTGCTGCTGAGCAGATGTGTCAAGAAACGCTGCCAGAGGAGCCAAAGCCACAAATCTGCGACATGGCACATCAGATGCAGCTCGCAGTGGAGATGTCCATGGACACAACGTTGAATACACACATAGTTCAAGAGGTTCCCATTGAGGGCTAAAGCCTCAACACACAGTTCAGAAGACCTTTTCTTTTCTTTGTAAGTTTCTCACAACATGAAATCTGCCCTTTAATAAATGCTGGATTTCATTTCCCATTTGACATTTCCTTTCTGACCCATGTTATTAACCCTTAAATGACTTCCCTTCCCTCCCTGTCTCTTTCAGATTCCCCCTTGGCCAATTGGAGGACTTGAAGCATTATAGGGAGTCAACCGACCAACGTTTTTTAATTTTTTAGGGCTTAGGACGGGAACGCCGGGAAATCGCAGGGATATACACACTTTGAAGTGCCTTTCCTGTCCTGGTTTCTGTTAAAACACCAAACCAAACGTCACCGTGCTGCGTTACAGGCAGCACAGCAGACCTACCATGGCTCCTTTAAATCTTTATCTCCACCATCTAAAAAGAAATAAAAACAAAAAAAACGTACAGAGAGTTTGGGAGCAGAACATCTGCCTCACTGCATACACTTGTCGCATGTGAATATTGTAGCATTGCTGAATGTGCCTACAGTGTGTACCAAAACTGATGTCCATGATCGAGGAATAACTTGTTCTGTTGTTTTGTATTTCAAAATCACAGCAACACATATGCAAACTTTCCCCCTTGCCCTCTGTTTTTGCCCCCTCCCCGTCCTTCCACTTCTCTTTGCCACGACTTTCGTGCTAATGTTAGCTCTATGCTAAAGTTACATCTCTAAGCTAGAGCTTTCAGCCGCACGGCTGATCGAGCCAGAGGAACGACACAGTTCGGGGGGTGGGGGAAAGAGCTCGGAGGTCAATTTCTGTTTCTCTTTTCACTTTTTTTTTTCTTTTACTTTTGTAATTCGTTTTGTATAGACCTTATGATGTGCTTCAGTTTTGTCTTCAAAGCCCATGTTCTGTAGTGGAAATACAAAGTGATCTGAGCTGTTGACTGGCTGACTTGATCTTTGAAATAAAGCTGTAACTCATCATTACATACTTGGTTTGCTTGTTTTATCTGAATGCAACATCGATATGCAAATGTTTGGAGGACGTCAGAACAAAATGTCAGTACTTCTGTGAGGATAAGACAACATGTGAAGATGATCTCTACATACAAATATTTCAGGCACTATCATAGATCCATCTCCTACACCAGGCTGTCAAACATGAAGTCACAACAGGCCCGCAAGAGGCTCCAATCTGGCCGCCAAGCCAGCAAGCAAATTGTAAAGAAATTCGAGGAAAACAAAGATTTTAAAACAAATCTCTAAAGAGTAGCAGAAACAACACAATACCGAGACCCGAGATATAATTGATGCTGCCATAAAAGCTAGCAAACTAGCATTACCCTAAAAGTCATGCCGTCAGGATGAGTTTGTAAAAACACCCATGATGCAACAGCTTTGGGAGAAGTTTTTGAGACATTTTACTATTTTTCATCAGACGGTTTCATTAAAATGTACTTTATGTTGAGATTGTAGTCATTTCCTGTAGTTATTGTTTGGTTTTGTTACTATATCCAAATTTATGCTCTGCATCACGACAAAGAAAAACTTTAAAGTTTAAATTAAAACTGTCAAAATTGATGCATTGATGTGGATTAATCCATCATCCTGAATATTCTGCTAAAATAATTTTAACGCAATAAACCCATCTGCTAAGCAGAATAAAGGTACGCATCCCATTCATTGTCTAAGTGAAACACAGCAGTGCATGCTGGGTGTAATATAATGTGCCGCTTTTCGAGACACAGGGAGTGGAGACACCAACACATCGCAAAACTTTGATAAAACTTCTAAACTCGCTGTCATGGAACCAAAAGCTGGACAGATTCAGCAACTGCACAGCTTATTTCACACCTCAAAAGTTTTCAGAAAAACCTTTTGCTGAACTGTTTTAATAATAAAAGAGAAGGTTTGTGCTCGAGCCACCATGTTGGTTTGGTTTTAACTTCAAGTCGACAATGTCTCCTCAAGAACAATGTCAGTAAGTTAGTTTGTCTTAGTAGCTGCTGAAAAAGGAGTAACAGGAGCATATGAATGTGGACAAATATTTATTTTGGAAAAGAGGTTTTTGTGAACATGAACTTTTAAAGGTGTTTAATGAACAAGTTATGTCCATATATATTCCCTTCCTTCTGGAGTCTATGCTCTTGCAAAGCGAAACGTGGTTAATATAGCCAGTATTAGAAAATAACGATATTCAATCCTGATTAATCTAAATTAATCCTTAGCAACCATGTGATTAATCTCATTAAAAATGTTAACTGCTTGACAGCACACATTTTGTGTGTGTGCGCATGTGCGTGCGTAAGCAAATCAAACACATCACCTTAGCAGGTGTTTGTCCACTAGATGGCAGACTACACAAAGATGTTTCACACCATAAACACTTAAACTTGATACGTGTCAAACTCATTGTAGTTCTTCTGCCATTGACATAGTCAATTTAAAAAAAAAAAGGAGAACAATACTAGACAAATGGATAAAATCAGTACAAATGCTGATAATCAAAAGAGATATAAATTATAATATTGAGATCATTGTCATAAAAAAGATATATGTATATTTTTTTTACTATAGGTGGGGCTTAGGTGGATTTTTTTGCGTTGTCTCCCATTTTAAAAAGTAATCTGAGTAATTTCTCTGACGATAGGTCGTCCTCCATATGTGACGTGGCTGCGCGCGTCCAGACGTCACATGACACCGTCCTGACGTCGGCAGCCGTCGCGGAAGTGAAGTGAACGGTGATGGCGGCCTGGTCGGAGTAGCAGTAGCAGGAAGAGGATGTTCACTTCCAGCACAGGAACGACCCCATCTCGTTAGAAGTTTCCGTAACAGGTTGGCCACCGGCTGCGGTTGTTTGTGGCTCTCCCGCGGGGCTTCCACACAGCTCCCCACCCCCTCCCCGGCCTCCTCCGCCGGCCTCTGGCCGTCTGACTCGGAGCTTCACCCGGTGTAAAAATGTCCCTCTTCCAGTCTGCTCTGGATTTCCTCGCCGGGCCCGGCTCGGCAGGAGCCGCCAGCCGGGACCAGAACGACTTCGTGGGGCAGGTCGTCGAGCTGGGTGACATGAAGCTGAGGATCAAGCGGGTGATCGCGGAAGGTGGGAAGTAGTTTTAAGATGTTGGTCACGTCTCGGTGGCTAACCGGAGCCAGCTAACAGGCTAACACATACCCGCAGTGGCAACGAGTGAGTCACCGGGTAAACACCGGCTGATCGCCCGGTTCCGACCCGGTAGACAATTATTCCACCTGCCGATTGTAAAATTTGGAGATTAGATACATCGGCATGTCTTGAAGGAGGCTGTCAGTTTAACCTGTTCAGCTGCATTTGACCTGTTTACTCAACAGTTAGCGGCATACCACAAACAGTAGTTAAGATAAGGTGGAAAACACGAAGATTACTAACAACCTGTCTTTTTAGTTTAGAATAACAGATCCGTCCGAAATCCTTTTTTAAGAATATAATCATAATTTCAGTTTATAAATCAAAATGTTGCTGTTTGAAATAAAACCCATCTTTGCCTTTAAAACTTTTTTTCTAACGGCAAGGCAAATGTAATTCTATAGCACCATTCCAAAAATGTAAATCATCGGAAAGCCTGAGCAAATACTAGAAATCCCCAATTTAAAAGACGTGTGTGTCAGCAATCCGCAGGTGTTCAGGAAGTTTGTTCTACAGGTGAGGAGTGCAGGAACTAAAAGCTGCTTCCACCTTCTTTCTTCTGAGGACTGAATGTCCTCTGGCTGACATGCAGACTCCCGAGCTCCTCAGGAAGTTTGGCTGATTGGTGCTATAGAAATAAACATGCCCAGCCTTATACTGCAAAAAAACCCAAAAAAAACCTACATAAAATAAAAGTAAGAAATGCATCAACACAGTTGACCCATGGACTTGCTGATGTGTAGTGAAGTTTATGTTTCTTCAGTATTAGCTCGTCTGGATTCAGTCCTCTTTATCATTTTCTGCAGTTTTTTAGTAATATCGCTTTGAGCAATACAGCCTTGAGGAGTTCACATTTGGAAAAATTAAAATCCTGCTTTAGAAGAGTGGGAAAAAAACCAGCGTCTCCATGCAGATAGTCAGCAGACAGAGGCAGGAAGCGCTCTCGGACTTTTATACTTTACATTGGACTGGAAGCAGCTTGGATTTGGAGCCTCTTCATGCTTCCTGAACAGTGAAATCAAACTGAAATTCAACTTTCTTCTATAAAGAGGACTTTAGAGTACCGAGCAATGGTCCAGATCTTTTTATTTATTTTTTTCCTGGTGGATAAAGTGTTTCTCAAATTTTTGCACATATTAAGATGAATTGGAATTTTGACCTCATAGCTTTAAAAACAGAGGTGTAGAACAAAATAGAGCCACAATAACTTTTTAATTTACACTTTGCCATGTTTCATTGTTGTGGTAGTATTTGCGATGATGATGTCTATTATTGCAAAACAAACAATTCCAATGGAAAGTGACTTCAATTTCAACATAAAGCCTAATTTAATGATGATTTCTGATGCAAAAATACAGTGGCATGCCCTAAAAACACTTTGTATAGCTGCTGCTTTATGCATGTTTTTACAAACTCACCCTGACAGCGTGACTTTGAAGCTAGTTTGCGAGCATCACGGTTATCATTCATTCCACCATCACTGATCAATGTATTGTGAAAAGACGTTGTACCTCCTGAAGTTGATTATTTTCTGTACTTTCTTCGTAATGAAGCGTCCCTGCTGGAGCAGCCTACAGTGGATTGGAAGCAGTATAAACCTGTCTGACGCTTCCTTTGGATCAGGAGCAATTCGACATTATGAGTGTTTATTTCAACCATCTGCCGTCTTCAGATGCTCTGACTCCAGCTCCAGTTGTCTCCTTGTCAACCTCCGCCCTCATTCTTGAACGGGCTTCTCACTGATGTTAAGCTGCATGGAGGTGAAGGATAGTTACGTTATGAGGCCCAACCATCACAGATAAAACCAAGTTTTTAAATTGACTGAATGCAAAAACAACTGTATTCTAACCATTGTGGGCTATTTGAATGCATCATCTCCTTCCAGCTGATTTGTATGCACCTGACAGGTTGTGAGTGATGGTTACTCACACTTCTCAAACTCATGACTCATCCTCAGGTATTCAGTCTGCACTGCATTTTAGCAGGAAAAAAAAAAATAGAATCTTCCTTTTAGATATAGTTATCCTGACGCTGCAGGGGGAAAAAAAAAAAAGGGACCATATTCACCTTAAAGTGATCTTTAATGAAGAAAGCGCTGGCACCGCTTGTTGGGATTTATTAATTAATGACGATGTTAATTTCACACCACTCCGACACAAGGTGAAGCCTAAAATGCTTTCACGTAAATGAGAAAAGAAGATTAAATGTGTGTAAAAAAAACAAAAAAAAAAACACATTTAAAAAAAATAGTGATTTATAAAAGACTTAAAATTAAACATTTACAGAATTGGGATTTGAAAAAGATTCATTCATCTTCTGTCATGTTTTACCACACGGTTCTATTAAACGCTAGCATTGGAACCGGAAGGCTGATTAAAAGAAAAGGCGTAAAGAAGCATTTCCATCCTTTCAAAATATTGTTTCCTTTCAAATACTTTTTTTTTGTGAGTTCTTGCAGGCTGTTGGAGCGTAAGAGCAAAATGCTGCTTCAACACTTTTTGGATTTAGTATGTTGAGCATTTGGACAGGTCTGAGGCTGATGTGCTAGTTGTAGAAGTAACGGAATGGTCAAACGGAAGATATATAATCTGTAACTTTCTT
>OMNM01006048.1:7033-20544 GCA_900302745.1 Parablennius parvicornis
GCTGATTGTGTTTATGAGAACAAAGAAATATCACTTCAGGATGAAGTGTGGAAAGAGTGTTATTGTCATTAGTGAAGCTTTGCCTCACATGTGCAGTACACATGTGAAGCCTCTTGAGTTTTTAGGTTTTTTTTTTTTTTTTTTAAACTATTACTTACTATTTTTTAAACCATCAAAGTAACCCATTTTGATGGCCAGTTTTTGTGTTGATGTGATTGCACTTCAAGATTATATTGTCAAGGTTCTCACTCGTGTTCATCCTCTCACATCATGCTTGAGTTGGACTACTGTCCCCGAGCTCTTTGTTGTCAGTGAAAGAGGAAACTTTAACTGTTTAGCTGCTACTTGTAGCTCACCATGAAAGTTACTATTAGGTAGCTTTTGTTCCAAGTTAGAAAACACTGCTGCTTGGAGAAATTGTCCTGAAGTGGCTTTTAAAAACAAGAAATAACTCCAAACAGTTGGGAGTTTATTAACACTAATTATTCAGGTTAATCCTCAACACTTAATTAGGCAATTCGATGCTAAATTGTTTGGCCTGATTTGACTTTTAAGAAATATTGAGTTATTTTACCTCTCCAGTGTATAACAGGATTATTTTCACTGCTGCATTAGTCAAGCTGGTAATGAGTTAGCATTTGCGATTCCTAAAATAAGATCCCGTTTACTCGTTTTCAAGAGAAAGAGGAACACTTTCGTTGTGGTCCGGGTGTCCGTTTACTATGGTGCGTGGAGCCACTGAAAATGCAACTTTTATAAAAAGCTCAGTCTCTGCTTCCATGCAAATGGGTGATAATGAAACTTTTCTGAATCGCTGCTAATGCACTTGCGCACCACGGCTGTAGTAAATAATTCTTAGGCAACATGTGCAAGCTGCTGAACAATAACAACAACGACTCCCAGTCCATACTCTCCTGGCACTTGGTAGTTTTTGACCTGAGAGGCATAACAAACCAACTTGTTTGTCCATATGAATGTGTGTTTACTCACCATTGTTACCGTTTATAGCATATTAATCTCTGTGTGCATGCGTGTAGTTTCATTACAAAAACAAACAACAGCACCTACTAATGGCCCAAGATGTTTTCAGATTGTTTTCAGCATTTCTGCCCTCTCTGTGTTCAATGGCGATGTACTCAAAATGTTGCAATGTAAATGTAAAACTTTGAAATGTTGTGTAAACGGGGGATAAGTTACCTTGAAGACAACTAGAAAGTTAGGAATAACTGCTGCTTTAAAGAAAAGCTTTATTTCACACAAAGGGGACACTAAAGGCTAAATATCTGTAGATATGCTTTAATGAAACAGTGAGTCTGTATCAAACTGTTGCACTTTTTTGTCGTACATTTGTCACGTTAATTATCGACACTCAGTGCAATGGAAAATTTAGAGGTATTTGACCTTTAACAAAACAATGACTACAGTGAAGCACTTTTATCTCACTACCACTAAGTTATAATATTAATCATAACAACAAGTTAGTTTATAACAGGTTTTTTTCACACTCTCACAACAATAAAGAGAAGGACTGCTACTTTTTAATCTCAGTTTTAAAGTAAAAAGGGACATTTTAGGCTAAACTCTCTAAAGTTAGCATCCAGAGTGTTTAAGGCAATTTTGAGGGGAAGGTCATAAAATCTTATTTAGAAATTCACTTTATGTCAATACTTAATGCAAAGTGTAGATATATAGCACTTCTTTATCTTTTTACTGAAAATAAAGAGTGTGACTATTTTATCTTGCTTTAATTCCACTGAAATATTTGATTGTGAAGACCTTTTGCTTCCCTTTGTCTCGCTCGAGCTCTTGGCACATTAATGTCTTGGAAATTACCACTAGTGCTACTTTAAAAGTGACCTTTTTAGTTGAAACTAAGATTTCAGGTAAACATTTAAGCAGTTTGCATCTATATTGGTCCTAAGAGCACTAAATAAATAACACTCTGAACAGTTTGCAGCTGTTTACCAAAGATTTTCCATGGTAACCCTTTAGGACAATGACATGTTATTATATTCTCATTACCTTTATGGAATCTATTTTTAGTTGTATCTTTGATGCTTGTGGTATGAAGAGTGCTACAGTCTGAAATATTGCATGTGGATTAACGAAACAACTTCAAATGGATTTTTTTTTTGTATTTTCACGCGATTGGTTGACGAATTGTTTCTATATGGCTCTTTCTCTATGGCTTGTGTAGAGTTCTCCAGTTTGATTTGATGAGTTACGTCAAAACCATTTTCACATGATAAGCTATATGATACTTGTTAACATGTAAATATTTACTTTTTAAGGCAAGATTTGGTCAGTAACCCATTACACAAAAGTACCATGTAATCAAGAATGTGAAGGCTTTTAAACTTTTATCACTTATTAAAGTTTAAATAAATTATGTATTTATTGTAATAAACTACTTCAGAGTATTAAAAAAAGGCCAAAGTTAAAGGTTTCAGTACATCTCAGAAGTTTAAAAAATTTCTGACTGGATTTATATCAAAAGCTATAAATTACTTTTTTGTTGTTGCAATAATTCAGATTCAGATTCTAATCCTACACGATCAGCTCCTGTCTCAATGTTTAACACAAGTCTTCCAAATTTTCTGTAGCTATCATTTAGTTGGTCAGGTGTCTATATTTGTAGAATACAGACCTTCATCTCGCGTTATCTCTGCAAAGGATAAAGAAACAGCTTCAAGTTCAGAAATGAAAAGCTCCTAAATTGTAAGAACACAGCAAACAACCTTGAGCTCAATGAATGAGGCAATTTTGAGTGTTTGTAGAATAAATCAGCTTTTTATCCTCACCATCAGGCCAGAGTGAGACTTTGACAGCTCCAAAGGTTTTTAAAAACCTTTATTAATCCTTGCAATTACTATGTTATTATTTAGAAGGCAAATAGCAGTTTTTAAAAAAATCAGTATTTGACATTGAAAGTTTTCTAAAAATCCCTGATGCAACTCAGATGTATGTAAATGTGATGAGTGGAAAGGAAATGCTGCATCTATTTGAGTCATATTGGAAGTATGTGGCTTCTTTAGTATTATTTAGAACTGCATATATATATATATATTTTTTTTTTAATGGCATTGGTTTCTTTACATTAGCTGATATAGCCTGCAACTCATACAGGGAACTCTACAGTCTGAGGGATTAAAAAGTAATCAATATTTTTTTGCTGTGCCATCATACACCACAAAACTCTTTTTATACTTATTCCAAGCATGCAGTCGTAGTCCTAAGGACTTATAAAAGCTTTTTAATATGAAACATCTCATGAATACCCCATTATATTTTCCATCTCTGTTCATTCCTTGAAATATGTGGCAGAAAATGAAATAAACATCTGCAAACTTGGTGTACAAAAGCTGGAGAATCACATGGTGAACAACCCTGAGCTTTATGAATATGTTTTTTGAAACTTTGCAAAAGCAATCACCCTTTTCATCCAGACTCAGAATTAAAAATCTGAACTATTTCTGCAAATTTCGTTTTCAAATAATAATAATAATAATAATAAAAAAGTGAAATATTAGCTTTGAAACAATCTGTCTGTGACTTCAAAAAATGTGCAATATTAAAGTGATTTATCTCTGACACAGGAGGATTCAAATGTGGTGAGTGCGCAGTTTCTTAGGTAAAAATGTCCGTGGTGTGTTTCTGACAACAGATACGGCCTGCTCCCGGTACAGGGGGCCTCCAGACTGCCAGTGGTTAAAAAGCAATCAATAATATACATGAAGAAAGGGTCTAATGTCTCGAGTAAAAGATGCTGCTTGTAGAGATCAACCCACAGAAAATTGTCACTTGACTCTACGGTTACCCTCAGCTCCATCGAGCATTGCAACATCTTTTAATCGATCGATTCGACGTCCAATCGACATCCTGCAGCTCGACTGTTTGGGTTCATTCAAACTGCTCTCTCCGGCGTTGTTTTATCAGGGTGCAGTGGGCAGAAGTTTTTAGCTGCTAAGATCTCTAAAATCTGAGATGGATCGCTAGCAGCTAGCTGGCTGCTAAAAAGAAAAAAGTAAACAAAAAAATGCAAATGAAGCTGCGTCTGTTGTGCTGCCAACTTGGCTATTACAACTTTATAAAGGTGACAACAAGTCAATGGTGTTTTTAAAAGCGAGCTGCGCTGGCCTCCTCGTGCCAAAATCAATTAGCTCTGAGGGTAAAATCTAGTGGAATTACCTGGTACGTGTCATTAGTGGGGAGGTATATGGGCTATACGCTTTATAGATTGAAAAAAGATGTACATCTAAGTCAGTAAAAACAAGAAAAAATAAAAGTATAATCATAAAAAAAATACTTGTTTTACTCAAATGGATTTCAGCTTGGTTTTAAGAGAATCTAGAGTTGGAGCCATCCAGCAGTTTTCATATAAATGTCTTCCAATTATTAGACCCATAAAAAGTAAAAACAGCTTCTGCATGTTTGGCTGTGATTCCAGATGACCTGAAAGGTCTGGAAGGCTTGAACAGACGATCGGAGGCGTATTCTGGGCCTGAATCATGAAAAACTTTGCAGACTATCAGTGACATTTCGAAATGTATTGCGTTTAGAAGGACTCAAGGTTTGAATCAGCTGCAGCTGTGTGACAGATGTTTTTTGGGGTAGACTAGTAAGGACAGCATTACGTTAATCAAGTGGAATGAAATACATGGATTAGCTTTTCTAAACCCTGCTGAGTCCTTTCACTCTTTCTATATTCTTCAGATGATAAACGGCTGCCTTTGTGATTATTCTAATATGACTGCAGGTCAGAATCTATGATCACATCCGATTTCTGGCTTTGTCGCTTGTTTTTGAACTTCACAGACTGAATGAGTCTAAGTTTTAATCTCTTA
Source organism: Parablennius parvicornis (assembly GCA_900302745.1). NCBI lineage: Eukaryota > Metazoa > Chordata > Actinopteri > Blenniiformes > Blenniidae > Parablennius > Parablennius parvicornis. The sequence goes on from OMNM01006048.1 coordinate 11,878, forward strand.
CCTTTGTCTCCAAATACTAATACTTTAGTTTTATCTTTGCTGAAGCTCAAGACAGTTTTGGCACATTGAAAAGTTGTCTTATTTAATACCCCAGATGCTTGTATTGGTCTGTCATCTCCTGAAGAAAGAGGAATGTAAATATGTGTATCATCAGCATAGATTAAGAGCCACATACAGCATAGTTTGACTGGGCTAGAACCTAGAATTACCTATAAATACTAACAAATGCAACATTTGTCTTGAGTATTAGGAGGATTAAATATATGTTTGTGTATTTCTGCTCTTGCACACAAACTCAAATCTGTGTCTAAATGTGTCTCTGCCACAGTGTTTATCCTATGATGTGGGCAAAAGCCTGTCATTTCCTGGGAAGCACTTAGTATGCATGTTTCCGTAAACTCATACTTATAACAAGGCTTTGATGCTAATGCTGTTTCGCTATCAACAGGGTAAGGAGCTTTTACTGCCGAGAAATTAAGAAAAGATCATTTTACACCTTAAAAGGTCACACAGTGTGCCAGACTGAACTTTTCTCCTGTTGTTTTGGCCCACCGGCCACATGTTTGACATCCCTCCTGTAGAGGCAATGGCTTTGTTGTGCAGTTCCTGTGTTGTATTCTCAGGATGATACCGCTCACTTCATTCGTTGAAACTTTTGTGAGCCATGTCATATCTGCTGTATTTTGACATGCACTGCAATTTCGTCCTTGGACGACCCGCCGTCCCCCGCTGAGCCGGAGAAGATCACACACAAAACAACCCGACGAGGCCCAGAGGACGGGACGAAAGCTCTTGTGAACACCTGAAACTGAGCCAGAGCTGATCGATTGCCATTCTTCGTAGAGGAAAAAGCAGCGTCTTATGTAGATGGCCGAGGTTTGAATGGGAAGAAAGGATCCAATTTCTACCCCGGTCTCTGCAGCTGTCAGAAGATAGGCTTTGACTGACAGCTCAGTGGTGCACGGCTCCTGCAGCTTCTTAAACGACAGCCAGAGAAGTAAACAGCATCCGGCTTATCAGAGCAAAGCAGGAGCTTAGAGGGCAACAGTTTGGCTGAATCGGGGGAGACTTAAGGCAGAGGAGTGTGCAGGCAGCCCACTAACTGAGCTCTAAGCCGCAACCTATATACGACCTTTGATATGTTTGCCTTCCCTCATGACCCCGGGGCACTTAATGGGTGGGCGGAAGTGAGGTGAATATGACAGCTGAGTTTCAGATGGCTCGAAATGTCACTTTTCATTTTTTCCTTGGATGTAGAAATCGAATTTCATTGCGAAGCACGGGCGGTTAGCCACATTATTGTGGCAATATCTCACTAGCAGTGTTTCACACAGACACTCTGACATGTTGATGCTGTCTGCTGTAAATCAGCAATCTGTCCAAGAACCAACTTCTGGCTGTCAGATAGCTTTCGAGGCTGTGTTGCGTTGAACTCAAAGACTTTTTTATGATTTTTTTTCCCCAGAACGCTCCTTTAAATCCATTTATATTTTTTTGTGCAAAATCTCAAGTGAGAGACGTTACAGAAATAAACTCCAGCCGTAAGGTAATAGCCATCTAAATTCCTGTAGTATCATGTTCTATCTCCATCCATCTCGCCAAACACTGAATCAATATCACCTACCATGATGACTATAGAGAGGTTCACAGGATTTCCCACTCAAAACAGCCATGATGGAAAGAGATATCGGCGCAGTTATGTCTACAAACACAAAACGGGGTACAACAGTCACGGGGTGTATCTTCCTCTGCTGAGACAGTTGCTTAAGGCAGTAATGCAATCCGTCTGCAGCTGCCAATGTATTTGTGACACATTATGTCCTCCCCTGTAGTGTCTGCAAGATGAATAAGGACCGCATGCTGTGTGGGAATATGTGCATCTGTAAGTGCGTATCATTCATGTCGCCGTGTGTCCTCCATAAGAAGAGGCTCTGTGTTTATGTTTGCATGTTTGTTTGTAAGAGCGTGTTCAGCAGCGAGGAAGGGGAGGAGATGACGAGGCAGACAGAGGAGATGAGGAAACGCGGCGCGACACTTTGAAAGATTAAAAGAGAGCAGCCGAAGGAGCAGACTGCACCGCCCCAGCGAGAGTCCCTCACCTGCTGTCCTCCTGGTTGATGCTCATGTACATTTCCCAGGTAGTGTCTTCTGCGATCCCCCCGTGTGGCACCAGCAGACTGATACCTGCAGTGAAGGGAGCGTGCACAAAAAAAGCGATCAGCACACATGCACATGACACACACCTGCTCAGCTGTCAGGTTGCTTCATCGGAGGTGACAGTCAGAGGGGTGTGAGACGGCCCAAGAAAGAAAGAGGGGAAGAAAAAACAACCCCCGAAAAAAACCAGGGTGACGGAAGCAAGTCCCGAAGGCCTAGTGACACAAACACACATGAGTACAGACGGCCTCCCTGGTGAGCGCAAACGCACGTACATACACAACTTTCCCTTGTATCATAAACAATTACTGCCAATCTATTTGCAGATAAAACTCCTCAAGGGACAGGATGATGAATGTAGGTCACAGGCAGGAGCTGCCTGAAGGGTGTAGAACACCGAGCAGTCGCCCGTTTGCGTTGCTAACATTTGTTTACATTTCCTCCTGGTGTACATAATGGGATTTTAAATGTAACCAAACCCCTTTCCCACCTCCGAGGATAACACTAAAAAAACCCTCATTTTTTCCCCTATTCTTGAAAAGATATCTCAACTAAAAAATCCCACAGCTGTGTAAATGTGTGTGTATTTATCTATGTGTGTCTATATTTATTTATAATTCTCAGGTTGTTTTTTTTTTTTAAGTTAGATAATGTGGATGGAATTCACAGCATTTTCGATATGTAATTTATTTATACACATATATTCATACATTTTAATGTAATATGTGTCATCCATCCATCTATCCATCCATCCATCCATCCATCCATCCATCCATCCAGCCATTCATCCATCTATCTATCTATCTATCTATCTATCTATCCATTTATCCATCTATCTATGTCTACCTTTGATATAAAGTTCGTTTATAATAATGCTATAAAATAATTCACATATATTTATACATTTTAGTTTTAATTAATTCTTTCATTCATCCATCCATCCATCCATCCATCCATCCATTCTTTTCAGATGTTGATGACAGACTTGTGGCTCTTTCATGTTACTTCATAATTATGTTGTAGTTGTACTTTGATAAGTTGTTGAGATGAATAATGATGAAAACATTATCATTATTAATTATAGTAATAATAAATAACGATAATAGTAGTAATAATAATACCCTTCAAAAGAATATCACTTGAAGTAAAAATGCTAATAAATATGAAAAAGACACCATGAAGATGATCACTGATGGCACTGAGGTTAAATCCCTGAGGAGAAGTGTAAGTGTGGTGTGTTTAGAGGGAAGACAAAGTTGAAATGTTTCATTAATTAATCTGATTTAAACACTCGACTGAAAGATTTTCTGCAGTCAGAAGCACTTTGAATGCTTTGTGGTGTTATTCAGGGGAAATACCAGACAGTTAAAAATGTCAGCGCTGTCTCAGTTCATCACTTCAGTAAACAATATATTCATGATCATGTTACCTGTTCGATCGATGACATTTTCACTTTTTTTGCTGCAGATCGACTCTGACAAGGTCAAACGACTTTGAAATGCAATACCAGCAGCACCGCATCAGCTCGTGTGTGGAGTCGATGCACAGGAAAGTTAGGTTTTATGTGATTCCTGCTTTTGTTTTGGAGAAACTTCCCACTCACTGAGCATTAATAAATCTAAGTGTGCAGTGGTACTCTCACCTGTGTTGGGCACCACCAGCTTCCCACCTGCATGGCCAAACACTGCAGTAGCTTTGTGCGGAGACCTGCCGGGAGTCAGGGAGACTTGAGGAGTGAAAAGGTTTTTGCCTCTTCTGCCCAGTGTCGTCCCCACTGGAACCCCTCTGTAGTCTGGAGCCAGTCCTCTCGGAAATGTCTGAGGGTGGGACATGACATGGTACTCTGCCCTTTCTGCAGCACCTGAGAATAAGATAAAAAAAGAACAGCTGAGAAAAAAACTGAGATCATAAACATGAGCATGTTTTTTTTTGTGCCTTTCAGCTCCAGCAAACAAGCAAAAATAAAAATGAAAAAGTTTTTCCAAAACTTCGAGAAACATAATATAATCCCTTTAGAAACTACTGCTCACTAAGCCCCGCCTCTGGATAGAGCCAGTCCAATCACAACTCAGCGACAATGAGCTCCGTCAGGCTTTTTGCCTCCAGCTGAAACAGGATGCCTGAGGCTTACAGTAATAAATAAACTATCTATTTGAATAGTTTACAGGGTAGGTTCGAACACAAGGGCAGATTAAACAGCATCTTTTCATGTTTTTAATTGATTCTATTTGTAATTACACTTTCAGGTTACATGTTTTAGTAGTACTGATATATACACTGAGTCATCTGGAACAAAAATAATAAAATCACGCTGGTAGCCAAAGAGGTTTTCTTGGACTAAGATACTATTTTTTCTTTCTTCTTGTAGCAAAGTTGCTTTTTTCCTATCATGATTTTGCGAGACGACATTTTTAGTCACTGAAAATAAAAAATTGGAATACACAATCCAAGAAAAATAAGAATCAATGGAAAATCTGAGTAAAATGGAGAATTTATGCAGGGTGAAATGGAATTCTACAGGAAATACAGGATATTTGCTGAAATAATTAGCTGAGTTGTCTGAACTGAGTAGAACAGTCAGCTGAGGTTAGTAGGAGGAAGATGCTCTTTTATATGGATGTTTGAAGAGGATGATGTTTCTATAATTTGGATGTTTGTGGCTCTTAAAACAAACAGATTAGAAAACTAATAATTTTGAAAGCAGCAAAGAACTATGTTTATTATGATGGAGCATCTGTATTAGTTCCATTAGGAATTAGTTATTTCAGGACAAATCTCAAGCTGCTCCACTAATATAAAGGAGTATAGTAGAATAGCAACAGTTAGGGCAACAGCTTTGATTAATACTGTTCATTCATGTTTTCATTTATTCGAATTTGGACAGTGCATGTTAATGAACAGACAACCGGTGCTGTAAATATGCCAGATTGAGCTCAGAGCTAGTTTCCATCTGGTTGTAAAACTATACCACTAAAATATACTATATACACTATACTAAAGCTAAGAGTCATGCAAATGACCAGGACTGAGAGTGACGACAGCTGCAGGGCACTCAGTTTATATGAACCACAAATCATATTTATTATTGAATGAGGAGTCCAAAGAAACGCTTGTTGTGTCAACTGTGTTAATAATTTCATAAAGCCAAAAGTATCATTGCTACAATGATGCAATAATCTGAACGTTTTGAAATGGTTTACAGAATAACCAAGTGTGAATTTTGAAGATTAAGGCAAGTGTGAAAGTTTGATGCTGCAGCAATAACAAACGAGGACAAGGATTGGCGAATGGTCCACTCGCGATGCCCTCTGAGGTGATCATGTTATTTTTCCCCTTCTGTGTCAAAGTTTTTTTAAAGACAGCCTGAGGAGAGAAGCAGATTCAAAGCAAGATGGATTATCCCTCTGCCTGCAGTTGCAGAGGCGGACATGCTCTGCAGCTCTTGCCCTTCTGAAAGTGGCTGAAAAACCACAGACACGAGCTTTCATAACAGTCTTGTTTTCTAACCTTTGACCTTGAGATCGGGCAGCGGGTCGAGGAGCGAGCGCTCGGCCATTAGCTCCTTGTCGATGGAGTCCTGAAAGCACATCGGGCTGGTGTAGGTACGCGACACTGTCAGGTCAGGTTGCATGGATGAATTAATAAGCAGGGGGTTTGCTGAAAAACACAGAGACAATTATCAAAGACATCCTTAGATGTCAAATACATTTCTACAGAAGGACACATAAATTTAATTTATGTCAAGCCGAAAATGCTATTTGCTCTTTCCACCGGTGCAAAATATAGTTCAACTTTGGAGGGCAGAGTAAGAAAGGAGTGGAGTTCGAAAGTACTCCAGTTCTGCAGTTAATTCAAATAATAATACAACAGCGGTAAAGCAGTAGAAAGTAGAGGGGACTAAACAAAACAATCTGAACCCAGTAAAAGCTGTTGTTTTGTTACTGTGCGACCTCAAAGATGCTGACTAGGAATTCAATACCCGAAAGATTTTACAACTCCAACTTTAACAGGGACCGTTTACACGACAAGTAAAAATTTTAGGTTTTCATTGTGGTTTGGGCGTGCGTTTACACAACGACGGCATCTCAGCTCAAGTAAATAGTTCTTCTGCACATGTGTCAGTAGATGGACGATAACAACAAATGGCAGCCGAGAGTGTCATGACTCCGAGTCCATATTCTCCTGGAACGAGGGACAGTACCAGTAATACAATGCAAACTGTCATCCGTCCACATAAATGTCTGTGTACTCCCAGTGTTAATGTTTATAGTGTGTCGTTCTCTGCGCACATGTGTGAGTGGTTTCACTACAAAAACAATCAACAACACCCAATAGTGGCCCTATATAAAAACTACGTTATTTTAAGAATTTCTGCAGTTCCTATGTAAATGGACATCATTTTCATAATTTTGCCATGTAAACATGAAACTCATCTGAATATGTAACGTACATCTAAAACGTCTTGACTACTGAAAAACATTAATCAAAACTGAAACAACTGAAATGAATACAGATCAAACCTTACCGGTCTTTAAAATCCTAAAGAATAAGTTCTTTTCTTGTCTGCTCCTATAATAGCATCACCACTGAAACAAGAATGGAATAAACCTCACATCTCATTCATTAGCGCCAAACAACAGCTGGAGTGCTTTAATGTGATATCCAAAATTATTGCTGAATGAAGCGACGTCTCACTTTTGAGTTATAACGCCGACAAGTGAATTTTCTTTTTTGTTAAAATGTACTTTTTTTTTTTGCCTTTTATTCCCAACATGAGGGCACAGGCAGACGCACCAGCGCCCAGTACATCTGGTGAAGTCGCCCATCTCAGCCATTTGTATGCACGCTGTACTGAAAATAAAAAGCCCTGACTCCTGGCGCCATGCAAGCTAATCGAAACGCGCCAAACAGATAAAGTTATTATAAATGAAATTATCTATTGATCTGTTTATTGTGAGGCGGAATTTATTTGTGCGTAATGACACACTGTCAGCAGTTTCGGCGAGCATGACGTGACGGCAGACGACGCGGCTAAGTAAACAGCCGCGGCTCATCTTGATGAGCAAAAAAATGTAAATTGGCAATTTATTTTTGCTTTGGGAATTAGGTGAGTTGTTGTGAGTCATGATGAAGATCATGAATGCACAAAACAAAAACAAAAACAAAAGCTAGATCTGCTACTGTAGCATTGTGTTTCATTAAAACAGAAAGGAAAGGGAGGCATATAGGATTTTATGGTGGTTTGGCTGTTTTAGCCGGCAAAACACTGGAAACAGAGACTAAGATTAAAGCTTTCCCTGCCTCCTGCTGTGTTATCAAAATGAACTTTATTATGCCCTGCTGAGGGCTGCTGCTGCTGCGGCAACCCATAATGCCAGCCTTGTAAAAATATGCCTCAATCTGTGCTGCAAAAACACACTGCGCTCCTGAGCTCTGATGTTTCTGTGTTTTAGGGACACGGGGGGCCATGAAAGCCCCATTTGGGGATGGAAACAAAAAAACAAAACAAAACACTAATAAATTAAAATTTTAATTCTATAACCATGAATAATGAATGTAAACTTTGTTTATAGTTAAGATAATCTATAAAAAAACTGACAGAGCCCTAATGAGAGACCTGTATTTCGCTAAAGCTCCGTTGTGAGAGAGAAGATCTAAGTAATAATAGATAAGAGTGAAACTGTAAATTTGTTTAGAGCACACGCTGTGCTTGTTACCATAAGTTTTCAGGGAACGTTTATTGCTCTGGGCATACTGATGTTCGCAATAAAGCAACAAATGCATTGCACGCCTTATAGATAATGCTCTATGTTATTGGACATTTAATGCAGACAGCAAGAGAATCTCCAGAAGGCTCAAGTAAACAAACTGAAAAATTAAATACTGTCATTCTGGCCCCTACAGCTTCTTAATAATTGATGTCGTTATATCTTAATACAAAGAACCATATGCATAATTCAAAGGGCACATAAACACACGTACGTAGAAAACAGCATGCTCCGTTTGGGTGTTCCTTTCATTTACAAGCGCAGACGTGACTATATGATGGAATTTACCGTGTTTTAATTAAAATACAATTGTAAAACAGCCCTTTTGTACTTAAAAGCTGCTGCTTTGTGTGACCGTGTGTTTCTTGCTGCATTAACACGCAACATTGCGGTGTTTTTCATTGGTTTACGTTACAATCTGGTTCACGCAAAGTCACATTTTCTCTTGTATTTGCACAAAATGAAAGAAATCACTAAAAAAGTAAAGATAAAATATGCGGAATCATTTTCATCTTATATGTACAACAATATCATTTTCTCTTGAAGGACCCTTTTTTTCTGGTGCTTGAACCTGTTTGGGTCAAAGTCAGAGTCAAAATGAACTCAAGATAGGTGCTGCGATGCAGCCAGGGTTGTTTTTATGAAAATCAGTCTGCAAAGTGCGATTCTGGCACTTGATTGTAGCTGCACTTTAACAGGCTCTCATTTCAATGTCAAGTGCAAAGGATCTTTGTATCTTCAC
>OMNM01006055.1:6598-20690 GCA_900302745.1 Parablennius parvicornis
AAATATATACTGATTAAAACCACGGTTTGAGTCCCTCCCCTCTCTGTGTAAAGTCTAAACCTCTGAGTCTATTACTGCAGTTTTCTAGTTGTTCTAAATCGAGTTTGTTTTTTTTTGCTGCTGCTTGCTCATGTGGAATTGTTGGTTTTTCTCTGTTCAAGTGTCGATATGATTTGAGATGTTTTCTTTGGCGCTAAATACATAAAATTGAATATAATCAAACTGAATGACATATTTACACATTCAAAGTTTCAGACAAGAAAGCTTGTTCTAATGTAGCTTTGAAAAATACTTTTATTTCTGGTAAAAATTCTTTTAAAAAAGGCTTTTAACAAATGTAGCATTGTTACTTCTATTTAACATATTCTTTGTCCTGAGATAGAGCACCACTCATTGTGCTGAATGGCTTCACACTTTAAGATTCTTTATTCAATTATCCAATCAACTTGGAGACTTGCTCATAAAGCACGTGCTGAGGACAGGTGTGTTCAGGAAGGTGAGTGGAGGAGGACACGTCACCTGAAGTGCCTCCAGGTAACAGCTTGGGCAGCCGTGTGCAGCTTGGGTTATTATGGAAGTTATTAAAATATTAATGTAGCAGTTTAAAATGGAATTCTGAGCTGAAAGAAATAATAGTGAACTTTATTTAGTGCATCATTTCAGAGGTGATAATGGTGTCTGAGCAGCAAGGTGTCTGACAACTGAAAAAGAGACTGAACTGCCTGAAAAAACGAAAGGTTAAGTTAACCCAGCCAAAACACACACATGAGCTGGCTTTGTCCACATCTCAACAATTACTGGTCAGAGAATTTTCACACCACATCAAAAGGTTAACTGGTTTCTTTAATTGTTTTCTTTAGTGTTTTGCTGCCCATGTCCACACCCAATAAAAGTGCCATAGCTTTTTTTACCTGCTGATTTCTCAGTGATGTTTGTTTAGACCATGAATGCCATGTAACACCTGTGGGTCAAAGTGTGGCTGTTAGCTGATTTTTTTACTTAGACTTTTGTATATTCATATTTTTGTTATAGGTTTTTTTTTTTTTAATGATTATGGTGATATTGATATGATTGTATTATTTCTTCTAAATTTGAAGAGTTCTGTTTGGGCAATTTGTGAATCATTGTTGTCCATTGTTGTCTATCTTGGCCAATGACTGCATCTCTTTCAGATATGTGACTATTGGTGGTGGTGGTGGTGGTGGTGGGGGGGGTTAACCTGGGTTTGAATTGCTTGAGCATGGTACAGTATGAAGTGTTCTCTGGATCACCAGTGATGGCCCAGGCTCCTCTGGTGGAAGAGATGCTGGCTTTGTGCCTCCATAAACTGCAGCTGGAGGAAATTGGTTTGAGCACTGAGATGGGTGAGGATGCACAACTACAAATCAAATGCTCACATCACGACAAAACGACACACACACACACAAAACTTTAGTTTGTCACATCCCTTTTTGCTGTAAAAGTCAGCTGGTTCACTGACTTAACTAGTTGTGTTCCTACATTGTGTGTTCCCTTCAGAGCTGGAGAAGGTGGTGAAGAACTTTGAAGAAATGAGGAAGAAGTGGTTCCATGCTGAAGGGATGTTAAAGACGTACAAAGAGCTGCTGGTGAAGTCAGACGTGGCCAAAGCAGCTCTGGAGGTCAAACTGAAACATGCTCGCAACCAGCTGGACCTGGAGATGAAGAAACGCTACAAATTGGAAGCAGACTTCCTTCACCAGGTACTAACTATCACTGACAACTAGTTGGTGCTTACCGTAACTAAGCTCTTGCTAATCTTGTGTTTTTGATGGTACCGCTCTCTTCAGGAACGACCTGTTAATATTGGATTCCTATTGGATTAATACAGCTGTAGTACTGTGGGTGTCCTGCAGGGGTGCTGATGTGTGTCTGTGTTTGCAGGCGCGACAGATGCAGCTCATGTGTGAGATCCTCTACCAGGACAACTCATCCCCAGTCTACTTAAATGATGAGCAGAAATCTCTCCTCGCCAAGATCGAGCACAAAGGACCAAACGTCTCGATGCAACGCAACAATAAAAGGTGAGCCATTTGTCAGTAGGGGTAGAGAGAGTGAGGGAAGTCAGCCAGGTGGAGCAAGTCCAGGGACGACAGGGCAGGATCAGGGATGTCATTCTGTCGAGGCAGGTCGAGGGACATTGGTGCAGGACAAGGAACTTTACTCAGTCAGGAGGTGCGAGGGGGCACGGTTGGTCAGGTCGGTACTAGGAGCTTGAATCAGTAGGGGTAGAGCAAGAAAGAGGCGTCAGCCAGTCGGGGCAGAGTGAGGCGGAGCACAACGGGGCCATCTTCGGGAGAGGATAGCAAGCTCTCAAGACACTTTCTACCAAAAATCGTATAGTTCAAGTAAAATCAACTATCGTGATCATCACTGTTAACGATTATTGGATTCTAAACCGAATCATTTCGTTTGTGTTTTAAGACTCTCGGTTATTGATGAGTCATCCTTCCTGTCTCACTCCGACATCAGCTACGACCGCACAGATGACTTATTGGTAAAAAAAAACAAAAAACGAACAAACACACATCTATAACCAAGTCAAAGAAATACAAAGAACTTGTAAGATGTCCTGATTGTCTGTGTTGTTTCAGGATTGTGACACAACTTTGAACAAGCCTCTGAAATCTCGAGCCCGAGCAAAAAGGGTGTGTGTTACCCCATCACCATGTTTCACATAGATTGTTACCACATCACTGTTAACCCCCTCGGTGTGCTACGTAGTCACTGTGTCACCTTGATGTCTGCTGCTCGCCCTGCAGCGCTCCTCAATGGGTCAACCAGTAGGTGCATTGGTGGCAAAGCATGGCCGTAACATCAGCCAAGAGCTGCTGGAGACTACTGTGGAGACCACTATAGAAAATGTGGAGAATACTGCCGGGACTGTGGAGAAGGTGAGCACTTGGTTCCAACTTCAGACGGCAGTGGGTGTGTTCAGGTTCCTCCCACTGTTCAGATGTCTCTGTGGATCCAGGGGGTGGAGAGCATCGTCAAGGTGTACATGAAAACCCCAGAGACCAGAGGACACATCCACATGGTCGAAGAAATCACACAGGGGAGTCACGAGATGCCTGATGCCCCCACACTGGATGCTGATCCAGGAGAAGCAGGTAAGGAAGCAGAAAGAGCTGTTTTCTGAAGTCACTGTATGCAAACCCAGTACTCAGCCTTCATGTTTCCTCAGATCAAACCTCGGTGTGGTGTCCTTGTGACGAGACTCTGGTGGAGAACCAAACTGTGCCGGAGGTTCCTGTAGCTCACAGCAGAGACCAAAGAAGCACCAAACACATGTTCATCTCCAAAACGGTAGTGCTCCTTGTAGGATGATGTGGCTGCCTGTTACTTCGCTTTGTGTATGATTTAGTGATGTTTTGCTTATACATGTCTTGAGTATGATTTACTTGCTTTTGTCAGCTAACAAAGGTCCACAATCCAGAGGTGGGTCCAGTGTGAATAATAATGGAGGGTAAAAAATTCCTAGCATTTGGTTGCAGACCATATTACCTACCATTTCATTTGGAACATTTTTAGCATTCCATGTTAAAGATTACCACTTCGTGTTTCTTCATGTTTACCACTTAATTGTTATATTTTGCTGCTGTAACCATAGCAATACAATGTGTGTGGTTCCTTTACCTGCTGACTTGTGGACCTCCTGCAGGTGATCTGGACTGAGAACTGCACTCCCTGTGGGAAGAGGATCCGCTTTGGAAAGATGGCCGTGAAGTGCAGGAACTGTCTTGTGGTCGCTCATTCTGAGTGTAAACACAAGTTTATCAATGACTGCTCAGCAACTGGTATCGCCGCAGGAAAGAAAGCCTGCAGGGTACCTCTGAGCCAAGACCAGACTGATAACCTGAGCTCAGACTCTGATCTTGGGTCTAGTCTGAAGCTTTGTTCTAAAATTCTGGGATTAGGTTCTTTAGCTTTGGTATTTCAGCAGCTTGTCTTAAACAAAGTTTTGCTCCCATTCAGAACACTCTGGAGAGTTTTGCTCCTCTGAATCGGCCTCGGGTCGCTCAGCCTATCGTAAACTGTGTGGCTGAGATCGAGAGGCGGGGCCTTCAGGAGGTCAGTCAGTCCTGATCCTGAATCATCCCTGTATAACGTCCTTTGGTTGGCCAACCTGTTGCAGATAACTTTGGTTCCACAGAGAGGACTCTACCGGATTCCTGGTGGTGAGCGGCAGGTGAAGGAGCTGTGTGACCAGGTCTTTCAAAGGAAAACAGCATTGCAGCTCGGTAAGGTCCAGAATATCCACGTGGTTTGTGGCCTGCTGAAGGACTTCCTGAGGAGGCTGAAGGAGCCTCTGCTGACCTTCAGGCTGCACTCAACCTTCATGGAAGCTGCAGGTAAGGACTGGGAGTTGTGGGGCAGGAATCAAGAGCCGAAAGCCACATTGAGTGTTTGTCTTTTTCAGAGCTGCAGGACGAAGGCAGAATATCCACCATCTTCTGTCAGGCTATATCGGAGCTGCCCCAAGTGAATAGGGACACCTTGGCCTTCATCATCTTGCATCTCCACAAGTAACAGGAGTACATGTTCACAGCTGTTCCACAGCAAACAGCGTTACTACTTGCTTGCCATGCTGTGTGTTTAACTATGTGCATTAGCTGAGCCATACTTGTAAAGGAAGTGGCCCAGAAAGTAAGAGATATATTTTTTTTGTGTGTTTCTCAGAGTGATGAAGTCTCCGTTGTGTCAGATGGACCGGAAGAACTTGGCCCGAGTGTTTGCACCCACAATTGTAGGTCATAGCATGGCAGAGCCATCTCCGTCCTCCATCATAAGAGACGCCAGCACTCAACCCAAGGTCAGCTCATTCTGTCCAATCACATGCTTGTCCAAAGAGGAACACAATGGCCCCAAAAATGCAAGCCCTGCCCCTGCTGGTCAAAAATGGTTGTAGCTTCCTTTTTGAATCTCTTTGATTTTATTACTTGATTCCAGAGACATCTGTGTCAGAAGTGCATCCTGATTAGTTCAGGAGGGTGTGTGGGTGGGGCTTGCACTTGCACTCAGGTGTTTCTGTGTCTCTGCTCTCAGGTGATGAGCCGCTTGCTCTCTGTCCCAGAGGACTACTGGACTCGAGTCCTGCAGAAAGATCAGACTCCCTCAACCTTTTCCAGTAGCACGGACACACGATACGGTGAGGTCACACCGTCAATGATTGCTCCATTGATTGATTCATTCCTCCATCCACACGCTGATTGGTAAGGAACAACATACTGTTTCAGTTTCAGGTCGCCTATTTCAGCCTCTGACGTCCCCAGAAAACCGATCCAACCTCAACGAAAAGCGTGCTACACCCACCGTGTAAGGTCACACCAACAGGAAGACAACAACAACTTGACAAGACAAAAACAAATCGGGCTACATAAAGCACAAAGAAACAGACAAAAGAAAAATTACCAGATTAAAATGATGGCAGCAACATGACCAAAACGGCAATTTTTCACGTGAGCAGCAGGAGATGGAGAAAAATTTTGATGCACCACATTGCACTTTAATTCACATTCACCCCACAGTGTGGGGACACTGTTTCTAGTCAAGAATCTGTAAACCTACTACATGTTCACATTCCCCTGTTTAGTCTGGACTGGACTTCTCTTTGGGGAAAAACCGCTTCGTTTGGGAGAAGTGAACATGCCCGCAATCTCTGGCCCCCTTGAAAACATGGGTCTCGATTAATGTACAACTGATCTCTCTAGTGGGTGGGATGAGAGGAAGTGATGAGGTGCACAGTGCATTCTGGGTAGTAAACGTGGAGACGTGTAGACTACGTGAAGTAGTGAGGAAGCAGTAGAGAGAGACGCGTTCCTTGAAATCTGGTCCGAAAACGTACGGGTGGTTTTTTGTGTTCATGCTTGGGTCTGTCTACAGTCGTGTGCTGATGTGACCTCACCAGCACTGGGATATGATGGGTGTACTATGCAGGGGTGCATATTTGGGGAAATTCCCCATACCCTTTGCCCTGCTGAGTCCCAACATTAAATGTCTAAGCCTTAACAGCACCAAATATTAGGACATGGTCCTACTAGAACCCTGCCATGACACCCCTCACTCCCACAACCTGGACCACTAACCCCACCCCCTCTGGATATTGTCTCTACACATGGTTAAACAAACATACACAGCACAGAAGCTAAAATCCTGCAGTAACCCCATGTGCTCTGCTCCTGCATCTTCATATTTTCCCCACTATTAGTTTACAAGAAAAAGCAGCCAAAGCCACCAGTAAGATTCCCTCTGCATGTTTGTGTTTGGCCCTCAGACGTGACGTCAAGCCTGCCAGGAAGTTCTTCACCTCTCCCATCGCCAGTCAGCCCTAACATCATACCTGATCCATCCCAACAGCGGCTCAGAACTTTACACAGGCGGGACCTTTAGAAGGCATTGGGGAGCACTTTTCTGGTGTTTGGTGTTCACAATAAAGCAGTGATACAACACACGTGTGCTTTCTCTTCAATTTAAAATTCCAAAAGTACAATCAATTGGTGCTCTGCAAAATTAGTTCCAGCTCAGCCTGAGGGAGCTTATCTCAGCTACACGACAGTTTCTACGGACTCTATGAGACGAAAAATGTTCTGTCCTACCTTTCCTGCTGCTCTGATAATGTGACGGTAAAGAAATGGCTCAGAACTTATTCTGACCAAAATTGTTGGCTGTTCTTCAAAGCTTGAGGCAAGACTTTCAGATCAGCAAACAGAACCTTCCAAAGCATCACAGGGACTAAACTCAAGAGGATATCTAAATTTCTGGAAACCTTTGTTCCTCTTTTTGTTAATTAAATTTGCCATGAGTGAATTGAGATTTAACATGTAATTCATCAGAAATAAATGCTGTGAGTAATGTATGTCAATGTATTATCTCTAATAAATTCTTTCATTGTGGGATTATGATGATTTAAAAATTCACCCCTCAAAGTGTTTGTTCCATTGACGAAGTTTGTGTTGTGAAGCATCTTCAGTACAGTTGTCTGAGCAGTGACACTCTGGAGGGTCTGTTTGGGAAATTACAGCCGTATATGTTGATTGATTTGAGGAAATTACTTTTAGCTAAGAGCTTACGATAAGCCAATGATGTGTGGCCTGTTAGTGTGCACTCCTTGGGAGACGCTATCTTTGTGTGGGTTGCTGTTTCCTTTTCCTGTTCTTCACAGGTTTGCAGCCTGCAGGCGATTAGCAATCAGGAGGTAATAAGAAGAGACATGGGACTTTGCACTCTCTTCCTGTGGGGAAGAACTCAGCTGTAGCAGCAGTGATTTTTGGTCCACTGAAGTTCCTTTAGTTTATTCTTTTAGCTGAGGTTACAGATCCCTCTGGTAGTCTTGTTTTTACCCTTTGGTTTTCCCAGTAGGCCTCAGTTCTTTTGTCTCTTTTCTTAGGTTTAGGGGGTAAAAGCTGAGTCTGACAGCCAGTATTTTGTTACTTTTGGCCAGGATTTCCTTCCCATTTTGTCTCTGCCCACTGTGTTTTAGTCAGATTTATTTCACAAACCTCACTTGTGAAAGCAATCTGGATTATGACATCCCTTTTACGTTAAATGCTGTGAAATCATCCGAGCCATGCTTGTTACATTTCTGAGAAAGTAACGACCATTATCTGCTTTTTGAGCAACAAGGTTTCCTGGACATTTCTGGAAGCAGATTTCAGCATCAGACCCATTTCTATGATTTAATATTAACCCCCCAACACCCAAATCTTCACATCTGATTGAGTTTCTCAAAGAAACAGAAACTGAGTTTTATCCTTTTGTGAAAGATGGTTTTTCACACTAGTAAAAAGTACATGTGCTTTTATCACCTCATAAAGATTTCAGAACTTCCAACTTCAACAGTGGAAAGTTACCCGCTTGACTTTGCCACTCTCAAAGAGGACCTTGCCAGTTTTTCATGAACGCATCACTGGACAGACTCCTGTGTGTGCGCGTGCATGTCTGTGTCAGTCAAAGTTATGCAATGGAAGCTCTCAGCTCTGACTGGCTCTTATATAACTGATACTCTGGTGTAGTGACAGTACGCACGTACACATGCTGACATTTTATTTTTAAAAAAAAGTAACACTTCAACTCAAACTCTGACTTTCTCATGCAACACCTCAGCTTTTATTGTGTGTGTGTGTGTGTGTCTGTCTCAGACCTGATGACACGGTTGTTGCTGTGCAGCTGTTGAATGCAGCCTGTGTTAATCCATCATGTCACAGAGGACAGATCAGCTCCTGTTGTGTAATGCGCGTGTACGTGTGACCTCCAGCTGAGAGCAGATTTGATCCAGACTCACTTTCTGTTTTTTTTGCCATGCCATTGTTGTTTTGGCATCTTATTATAAAAAGTCAACAAAACAGACATAAGTTTCAGATTTTTATTTTGAAAAAGGAATCACACAGAAGGAACAGACCATTCTTACTTAGGTCATTTCCTGCTGAAGCCCCTCCCCCCCCCCACCTAAAGACACCCAATTGGCATTTTTCTGGCAGTGCAATACTTGATGGCTAAACATCTAGTCTCAAAACATTTTGGGATACTCTGTGTTCTACAGGATGTAACAACGCAAACACCCTGCAGAGCGCCCCCTGCAGGTAATAGGCACAGTAACGTTACAGTGACATCATCAGGTTAGAAAACAGGAAAACTTCAGACATAGCAGGCTGAGCTGGAGGTTTGAGAAGGACATGAACATAGCACGAGGCCTTCAGGAGCTGGTGAACATTGGTCAGGTTTTTAAAACACGACTGTGTAATCTGATTACATAGCATCTCATATCAGATCCGTCAGTAGTCTCATTTCATCGCCTCTGTAACCTGACTACATACACATATCAGTCAACTGTTGCAATCACACACTGTAATTCGATTACTTTCACACCCAACACTAATCACTGCATTCACACATGTCAGTCAGTTACATTTAAACTGCACTGTAATCTGATTACATTCTGTCCTGACTTCAGTCTCATGATTAACACTTTCCATTTTATTTGACACGGACGCACGCACAGTCTACTTTTAAGGCTTTTATACGGAGCCGATACATCTGTTGTCATGATGACAGTGAAGCAGCATCATTATTTTAACCACAAGCAGCTCAATTGATTGGCTCCACCTACAATCCTGCTGACGCAATCGCAACATCACTGGCACATTCAGACATAGCTCACTGTCAGGGGAGGGGCTTAAAAACATGAATCAGCAGGAAACGGGGCTTGAAACATGCCAAAAGGAATTGGGGTGGGGCTTAAACATCAGTAAGCAGGGGGTGGAGTTTGAAACCTGCAGATTGTGAGGAGTAACACGTGAGAATATTTAAATAAACATTGGAGTGCTAAAAGAACTATGCAGTGACATTAGAACATTAAATACTGGAGGAATATTAAAAAATATGGAAGAATCTTTAAAAGACCGTGGAAGTATAAGAACGTGCAAGAAGATCGGAGGAGTGTCTCCAGCTGGAAGTCATAAAAATACAAAGGTTTCAGCTCTGCAGCAGCAGTGACCAGGTCCAGTCTGACAAGGACTCGGAGGGTCTGGGCGGGTCGAGGAACACGACTCGGTCAATGTCTTTGTTTTAGGGTCTTTGGACGTTTACAGAAAGCACTACAGGTGGTCTCCTGGATTTTTCAGCCCTGATGAGTCCTGATTGTCTGAAGTGACTCAAATTTAAAATCACAGGCGTGTGTGTGTGTGTGTGTGTGTGTGTGTGTGTGTGTGTTTGTGTGTGTTTGTTTGTGTGTCTTCCCTGAGGTTGAACCGTTTGGATCAACTTTTGTGTGAAACTGGAACAGGTGGGGGTCCTGAGGAGAGTAGGTGAAGGTTTAGCTTGGTCTGTACTTTTCTGTATTCACAAGTCTCCAGAATCCATGTCAGCGCAGTGGCTTTGACAGGCCAGACGGTGCCCAGTGTTTAAGTGCAAATCTTTCATCTAACAATTAGTGCAGTGTCAAAGTGTCCCGCGGCGCTCTCACCAGTAGGGGGTGCTAGTCTGGATGTGCCCACAGCTTTGCCACTCGGGGAAGATTCCCGCCGACGTCCGCGGACTCCCGAAGGGGTCGATGTCAGACCTCTTCTCTGGAACGACGATGGGCACCGCCGCCGGATTCTCCTCATTGCGGCCGCCGCTCTGATCCGCCGCCACCAGGCAGTAGTTGTTCCCATGGTTATTGTCCCAGAAGGTCTGGTGCTGAGTGCAGTACTGGACACAGAACTGTACGTGGCTGCCTGATTTGCAGGATTCCGGCACCTCGATGGCGAAGGAGAAGGTGTCAACCTCAGAGGATGCGTAGATGTTGTTCAGGTGCCGACACCTGACATCCTGGAAAGAGTACCACGAGTCGAAGGTGACCCGGACCCACACCGACTTCTCGAAGCAGACGTTTCGAACCTGGATGGTACCGGAGAGCAGCCGGTCCTGTACTGAGCAGGTCTCCAGGCAGACCTGCTGTGATTTGAGGCGGTTCCTCAGGTCCAAGTAGTCTGCAGCTGGCGGGGTGAAGTCCAGAACCAGAGCTGGACCGGAGTTCTCTGAGGCTACAAGAGAAGAGGGCGTGGACACGAATGGTATCATCGTCATGGAGACAGAGGTGGTTTCTCTGATCAGGTCTGACTTGGCTCTCTTACCTGCTCTGTCCTCCAGCTGCAGTCTGGAGGTGACGTCCTCTATCTGCGTCAGGTTAAACTGCAGCTCGCTCAGCCCGTCATCCTCCAATTCATCCAAGACGTGGACGGTGGCGAGCTCCAAACCCCGCGAATCGGCGAAAACCACATTCTTCTTACGTTTCACCGGTTTGCCGCTGTCTGTGCACGCCGACACCACCGCTGTCATGGTAACGTCATTGCCCGTGGTGGTCAGGCACGGTCTCAGTGGAGTCGCAGAAGGCGTGCGGTTGTCGCCATGGTTGCAGAGGAAGGAGTGCAGAGGAGGCGAGCAGGCAAGGTAGAACCTGAGCGCCATGTCAACTGGCATGATTGGAACTGAGTTCAGGAGCTTGCTGCCACTGCGTGCGCGCACACACACACACGCACACACACACACACACACACACACATTTTAGACCCTATTTACACAACCACAAAATGTTTTCCAGTGAAAACAGAAAACTTCAGTAGCATTTTGGATGTCCATGTACAGTGCTGAAAAGGCAACTTTTTGAAAACGTCTCCCATGGTGGAACTTTTCGCGAGCAGCAGAGTTGTTAACTTGTTGCATTGTTGTTTTCCTTCCTACATAATAGAACTGTTGTACAGATAGCAGGAGCAGAGATACAGGAATGTGGCTCCTGTATTGTGTGCGTGTGAGAGAGCTAGAGAGAGAGAGAGACAGATAGAAAGAAAGGGAGAGAGAGAGAAAACAAATAAATCATAATTATTTGCTTATTTATTCGGCTTAACTGCTGCTGGTTAAAACGTTTCAACCTCAATATTGTTGTTATTATACTTTTGATGGAAGAAAATAAAACAGAGGAGCTGTGTCAGGA
This sequence comes from Parablennius parvicornis, assembly GCA_900302745.1. Classification (NCBI taxonomy): domain Eukaryota; kingdom Metazoa; phylum Chordata; class Actinopteri; order Blenniiformes; family Blenniidae; genus Parablennius; species Parablennius parvicornis. The sequence continues at coordinate 18,087 of OMNM01006055.1, forward strand.
CTTTCTCTGTTTTATAAAAAAGCACGCAGCCTGCTGGATGATTACAGGTTTTGGTTCATGATGGTTTGCATGTTCCTGGAAGGGGAAGCTAAGGTGAGCGGAGTCACAGGAGTCAGCTGCTGTGGCGCAGTTTCAGATCTCTCACCTGGCGCAGTCCATACGGGATCTGTCCCTCGATCCGGTCCGGTCCGATCCGGTCTAGCACGCTCCGGTCCAGCACCGGTAGTCCCGCTCAGACGGCCAGCTTCAATTCTACTTGTATTCTCTTCTTTATTAATTTAATCTGCCATCAGGAAAAGCTGCCGCGTCCCTGTGCGCGTACACCAGGCACGCCCCTTACACGCGCACGCGCAGCCTGCAGCTGTAACCAATCCGCGCTCTGAACTCTTAACTGCTTGGCGTGTCAGCCAATCAGGGAGAAGACAAAAATATTCCTCGTGAGGTCACTGCTGGGCGGAGTTATTAAGCAGACAAAATGGTATTTGTTTCCTGAGCTTTGGCTGACAGGCTGTTTTAACGTTATGTGTCACCCCTCCATATCTCTCACTGCAGGTGAGTGATTGCCTTCCATTCTTCTATCCACATACGCCCACTTCGCCAACTTCAAAACCACAGGTGAGAGAAGTGATCTTCTGTCACTTAAATTACTGAATTTACATTATCATGTGTTATTTTTTTCGCTTATTTGTAAAAAATAAAATTGTCAAAAGATTTGTTGTTGTTTCACAGTGTCAAATAGCATCATTTTCAGTCCTTAACAATCTTTTTTTTTTTGTCTTTTTCACAATGTCAATAATTAAACCTGTCAGACAGAACTGAGGTTGAATCGTTGTGTGGACAGCAAGACCTCAGTCTTTATAAGGAGATGAAACAGGATGGAGCATTAAGCAAACATGCAGACAGGCACGTACACACATAATAATAATGTTGTGTTTAATGGCACTTTGGCATAATGGGACTTACAAAAAGTGTTTTTGGTTCACAAACGTCGTCATCAGTAATAAAAAAAAATAAAAAAAACATTAAGTGCTTATTGAAGTTGTGCAAAAAAAAGAAAATTAAAAACAAGGAAAGAGGTTCACACCAGGAACCATCACAGCTACCAACTCGGTACCGATAATACTGAAAGATTCTGCAAAACCACAACAGTCTGCTGCTGTTCCAGAGGGAGGGAATTTACAAGGGACCTACAGGAATCTACTGAATATAGAAAGGGAACCTACAGATGAACCCATTTGGAACCTGTGGAGAATCCATTGGGAACTGACGAGGAATCTAATAGGAACCAATGGGAAACCTATTAAGAACCCACAGGGAATCAGCTGGGACCCAAAGTAAAACAAACTGGGCGGCACATGGAACCAGTGAGGAACAAACAGGGAATTATTTTGGAATCGCTGAAGTACCAACAGGGAATCAATGGACAACTATCTGAAAAGCAACGAGGCACAAATGATGAACTGCCATGGAATCAATGGCAAACCAACGGAGAATGAATGAGGTTACAAGATTGATAAAACAGGGAGCCAAGGGGAGAACTAAAGAGGGAACCAACAGAAAACCAACACTGAATTATTGGGTCAACCAATAACAATCTCACTACGGGAACCTGACAGGGATCCCACAGGTTCCAGTGCCATTGCCCCCCTGCAGCTTGTACACTGACTTCCTCCGACTGTAGCAGCAGACTGAAGATTTCTGCAGTTTGTTCACTTTCACTCAAACTTTTAGTGAATGAAATTTATGGCTTCGACAGTGCAAACAGTCCTGAAACAGAACTGCCCGGACCCTTCATGGTCCCACCCTGATACCCAGGAACCAGCTCTCCTATAGGGGGGCCTCTGAGAACTTTGTTCCCTAAGCTGTGGAGCGTTGTCCGTCTTTTGATCATAAATAAATAAAGTTTGTTCTGCTGGTTTCTTCATTGCAGCCCACGAAAGACCTGATCCACTGCTGAACATAAGAATAGGAGACTGTCCAATCAACAACCAAGATCCACACAGGAGTGCTTCCAATGACTGAAGATTACTTTTACTAATTTGGATCCGGTCTGGTTCAAACTTCAGGCTGTTGAATGAAACAAATCCCCTGATGATCAGTTTGAAGTCTTTTGAAAAAAACATTCAGACATCACAAACATCTGAATGTTTCCTCCTGTTTTTTTTTTTGTTTGTTTGTTTTACCTGGTGGAGTCAGACTCCACTTCATTTCCTCAGAAAATGGTTTAAAAGCTTTTCAGTTTCAGTCAGACTGAAAGAAAGAAAAATACTGATTATAGTTGCAGCTCCAGAAGAAACCCCTGGTCCTCCTCCTGCTCCTCCTCCTCCTCCTCCTCCTACTCCTGCTGACCACAACTCCTTCTTCTCATGATCCTCGTCATCCTCGCTGCCTGAAACAAGAAGGAAAATATAGGAAGTCAAAGGATTGAATAATCTGCCATGTTGCTGATGGCAGACTGAATATGTTTCCATGGTCATTATGACAAAATGAATCAGTTGCTCACTCTCGCTTGCTGCCACCTCGTCGTAGTCGCCCTCGTTGCTGACCAGCAGCCCCCCTCCACAGACGCTCCAGTCTCCGGCATAGCGGTTGATTGGCGGCGGG
>OMNM01006056.1:8293-23856 GCA_900302745.1 Parablennius parvicornis
CTAGCTACCAACCTACCTCTCTTCTTTTCTACCTCCCTACCATCCTTCCTACCTACTTACCTACCTACCTTCCTTTCTAGCTGCCTAGCTACCTTCCTTCCTTCCTCCTTTCTATCTTCGTTCCTTCCGTCCAACCTACTTACCTTCCTTCCTAGCCACCTATCTTCCTTCCAAGCTACCTACCTACCTTCCATCCTTCTTCCTTCTTACCTACCTACCTTCCTTCCTTCCTAGCTACTTACCTTCCTTCCTACCTATCTACCTTCTTGCCTACTTGCCTGCCTTCCTTCCAAGCTAACTACCTACCTTCCATCCTTCCTTCTTTCTTACCTACTTACCTTCCTTCCTTTCTAGCTACCTGCCTACCTACCTACCTTCAATCCTTCCTTCCTTCCTTAGTTTACATTCCCCCTCCAAAAAAACAACGTTGAGTGTAGCGACTGAAGAGATGACTGACGCTTTCTTCCTCGGCGGTTGCTCGTGAGGTCATGAGGAGTGTGTGTGTGGAGCTGGAAATGGTTCAAAACCTTCGGCTTTTAACGAGAAGCGCCGCAGCACGTTTCAGTCTCGGAGGCGGCGGCACAGAGGAGATGGAATCACTTTGAAAATGATTGGTGTTGACAACGAACGAGACTCCACTTCATTCAATTAAACACTGCGTCATCGCCGATGGCAACGGACCCTCGAGTCAACGAGCAGACAGAAGCTCCGCCTCCGAACGGCTCTGCTGCTTTAGGAGCTGCTGCTGGGAACTGAACTGAAACTACAAAACATCAGCTGGAATGCTTCATTTTTAATCCTCCTCTCTCCCATAGCCCTCTACGGCATAGATAATATATATAGATATATATAGATATATCTCCATAGATATACATTTCATTCATTCCAGTTCAGGCATGTGACATTTCATGCATTTTGTGCAATCACATACAAATCCAATATCCCTACGCACGCACGCACGCACGCACGCACGCACGCACGCACGCACGCGCAAGCACTTCAAGAGTTTGCATTCTTACACAATCTGCGTCGGGAGTAGTTAACGCTCGTCTGAAAAAGCCCATTAAGTGGTATCAGGAAAGACCACTTGAATGAGACGACGTTATCACCGTCCCACTGAGATTGTCTTCTTTTCTTCAAGTGGTGGAATGTTGTTGACTGTTCACATTTCCAGCCAGAGTACGAGTCTTCAGAAATACACATTGTTGAAGAAGCGTTCCCAGATTTGCATCTCTTACAGCTTCGCTCTCATCATGTCGTTTAAAGCCGAACCAAACAGCCCCGGGGTAGACTTTAGCTTTCTGTGTTCGGTCCTTGTCGTACAGTTGTCCCTCGCTGTAACGCGGTTCACCTTCCGCGACATCGCTGTTTAACGGATTTTTTTCAAAGCAATTACAGGGGTAATCCCTGGGCTGAGGGGAGTGCACATGGAAGAGATGAATAGCTGCGGGGGAGGGCTGAGAGGAGCAAGCGTACAAAGGTTAATTTCTGTCAGAGAACAGTGGTTAAAGTGTGACGGTGAGGGGTTTTACAGCCTCAAAACATATGATAATTGCAAAAAATGAAGCTAACTACTTCGCGGATTTCGCCTATTGCGGGTTATTTTTAGAACGTCACCCCCGCGATAAACCGGGGAGCACTGTACTCACACCACGTGGCCGCATCGCTGCTCATTAAGGCTTCGTTTACACCACGTTTCAGATATAAATACATAGTTGTTCTGTTTTCATCTTAAAAGTTTTGCGTTTACAGGCAAACGCTCTAAAGCAGAAACACTGAAAACAATGTAATTAGCATGTTGGGCCACTAGTGGGTGCTGTTGATTGTTTCTTGTAATGAAACCACATAAACATGCAGCAGAAAACAATCCACTCTAAACATAAACAATGTGAGCAGGATTGTTAATATTGTTAACGCTATTGTCCATCTACTGAGCATGAGCAGAATAACTATTTACCCACCTACCTACCTTAAACCCTCCTAACTACCTACCTGCCTTAAACCTACCTTAAACCTACCTACCTCCTTAAACCTTCCTAACTACCTACCTACCTAAAACCTAGATTTAAGGAAGGAAGGTCGGTAGGTAGGTAGGTACATAGGTGAGTAGGTTTAAGTCAGGTAGGTAGGCGGGTAGGTAGGACGGAAGGTATGTAGATTTAAGGAAGGCAGGTCGGTAGATGGGTAGGTAGGTGGGTGGGTGGGTGGATAGGTAGGTAGGTTTAAGGTAGGTGTTTAGGTAGGTAGGTAGGTGAATAGGTAGGTAGGTTTAAGGTAGGTGGGTAGGCAGGTAGGTAGATGGGTGGGTGAATAGGTAGGTAGGTTTAAGGTAGGTGGGTAGGTAGGCGGGTGGGTGAATAGGTAGGTAGGTTTAAGGTAGGTAGGTAGGTAGGCAGGTAGGTATGTGGGTAGGTGAATAGATAGGTAGGTTTAAGGTAGGTAGGTAGGTAGGTTTAAGGTACATGTCTACCTACCTTCCGTCCTACCTTCCTACCTACCTACCTACCTTAAACCTACCTAACCACCTACCCATTTCCCGATTTTCCTACCTTAAACCTCCCTCCCTCCCCTCCACTAAGAACATCAGTCTCACTCTGCTTTCATTTCCTTCTTCCAGTTAGTGCAGCTGCTGTTCGCCACAGAGGCTTTATTCTTCCACGCTATTGTTTTTTATTTTTCTTGAGACGACTTTCCAGGACTCAAAGCGGACGGCGAATAATAATGCTTTCATTTAATCCCCGTAATGAGCCACACCAAGACGAGGCATCGATTAAGAGGCAGACCTTGTCAATGTGGACGGCCAAAAAGATTTAATACTAAAAAACCCTGGCGGAGTGAACCTTATCGACTCTGGTGTAACGCCTGACCTGACGTCTGACTTTATCTTAAAAACAAATGAGTCATAAAACAGACATTAGCAGCCGAACCAGACACATTCAGATTTCAATCAATGGACGCGGGATTAATGACTCTATTAAGTTACACGAACACCTTATCCTATCAATTCCTGAACTTTCACATTCTATTAATTAATCCGTGACGCAATTTAATGGAGTGATCAACTCACTTCAGTTAACTTTAAACCAATAGATTGAAGGGCTCATATTATGGAAAATTCACTTTCTAAAGGTTTTCCAGTTTTTAAAGTGTGTTGCTCCAACGAGCCAATCAGAAATCAAACCCTATATAGTGTCATCAGAGGTTGAGGCTCCTCCCTTTGACTCCTCCCACAATTAGGCAGCTCTGCTCTGGCACATGGCACCACAAAAGGAAGCACTTCCTCCTCTTCCCAAGATGGGCATGTGTGGGTGGAGCCGGTCCAGCTCACACAGACACAGCAGATTCTGAATGCAGCTCCTATGATCCAACACTGAAATTGAGGAAAATCAAGGAAAACCCGGAAACTTTTAATACAATGTGTCTGGGACCAACGAGACCATGTGGAAGTTTTGGAACTCTGGATAATAAGACTCTTTTAAACCGTCTATTAGTGAATGACACAATGTCACCTACGAAATCTTTGTAATGGATTGCGCAACCCTTGTTATACTATCTCTTTCATACAATGTTTTATATTTATATAGTGTGGTCTGTCGTTCATGTTCTGCATTTTACTTAAAAATAAAAGAGAGACAGGAGAATCACTTCTAATGTCTGTGATTTAAAGTGAAAGTTCTGTATTCGTTGTCACATGGTTAAGTAGCTATACTCATTTAGAATTAGTGCTAATTTGCATCATTTTGATTATTTTGTGAATTTTATGTTGAAAACTTGTCCCTAAATATCTTCTCTCTGTGGGTTTGTGGGAGGTTTATATAGTCTGACTCTCCAGTCACCGGGGTTATCTAAGCTCCAGCTCTGAATGTTAAGAATGTTAAACGCAATTATACTTCAAAAAGGAAAACGATAGACTCCTGGGACTTTGCCGCTTGACTCATTCCGGAGCCTTCCGGGCTGCCAAAACGCTCCGCTGCCCACGCTCATGAATCAAACCCGGTAAAAGAGGAGACACGTTGGACTTTTTTCAAATTTCCTTTCTTGAAGCGGCAAGTGTGTTCCCGTTAGGATTCTCTCTCTCTCTCGATCGAAAAGCACAGCTGTTATCGTCAAATTAACTGCGTAATAACACTTGTAGCAAACGGAAGAATCAAGGTGTGAAGTGCTGAATGTCCCTGAACCGCAGCCGTGATAAAAAAAATAAATAAAAAAAAACACGCTCTTTATAGAGCGTAGAGATTAACTTGATAGAGTCACTCTGTTCCCACACAGATCGTTTCAACTGAAGCCGAAAGAAATTACCGTAATTTCTGGACTATAAGCTGCAACTTCTCTCAAATGTTTTGGGCCCTGCGGCTTTTATAACGATTTGTTGCTAATTTAATTCAATTTTCTGGGTTAACGTGTTTCGTGCCGCCAGACGTTTTGAGCCTCTGCTTCTCCAAAACTTGCCCTGAAAGTGATATTTCTGCTCTTGGTGACCTCGTCTTGTGCTGCTTTCCGTGGTCCGGGACTCCAGCAGCTGACGGCCGTGAGTGATGCGTTCAGGTGCACCACGTAAATCCACTCTGTTGAACTCGGTGGCTGGGAAATCTTCCTCCTCAGAATCACAATCAGCAAATAACTGATAAAATACTTTATCAACAGAGATAAAACCCTCGGTGATTGTGTATCTGTCTGTTGGTCTGTTTAAAAAAAAAAAACAACAATCTAAATTGACTACAATTTATCTAAGACAAAAGCTTAAAAATTAGGAAGGGAAAGAAAAACGTATAAAACTGCTTGAAAGAGTGAAAATGGTTAAAACAGCTAAATTGTCAAATTTGTTGGAAAATCAAACGCTGAAAAGGACAAAATAGGTCCCAAGACTTTCAAAAATGCTTGAGTTTTGTGTCTGTGGAAATGAGGGGAAAATGCAACTTTTTGAAAATGCTCTTTGTCCATGGAGACGAGTAGAGAAGGCAACTGAGAAGGCAACTTTTTGAAAATGCTTGAGTTCTGTCTCTGTGGAAACGAGGGGAAAATGCAACTTTTTAAAAAGCTTGAATTTGGTCTCCGTGGAAACGAGGGGAAAATGCAACTTGTCCTGAAACCCTGCACCTGCGCACCAGGGACACAGTAGATAGTTCTGCACATGCTCAGTAGAAGGACTATGGAAAAGAGACAATGTTTGCTAAACGTTGCCGTGTAACCGTGACACTTTTTTCATCCTTGATGACATCAACAAACCGGAGGTTGGGCACCGTCCTAGAACTTCCCCCAGCGGATTTAAAGTTTCAGATTGGACATGAAGCCGGTGTGTGTTACTCACTGCGGCTGAGTGCAGTCCTGCAGGTTGCACATCCTGCGGATGGGTTTGGGCTTCCTGTTGGCGTCGCAGTAGCCGCGGTGAACCATCTTGGTGTCGCCTTTCTTTCGACAACCGTACTTGGTGTACTGGAAGCCTGAGGAAGGTTTTAACAATCAGAAGATCAGGAATCAACATAATATGCCACTTATCAAAAGAGGCTCGGGCTCGCCTACATGGAAACGAGGGGGACACACAAACATTTTGAAAATGCTTGCGTTCTGTCGTCTTGGAAAAGAAGGGCAAACGCAAGTTTTCAAAAATGCTCGGGCTCACTCACTTGGGAAATGAGGGAGAAAAAAATTGTTTTTTCAAAAACGCTTGGACGGTGTCCAAAAAAAGAGGGGAAAACGCAACTTTTCAAAAATGCTCGGGCTCACTCACTCGGGAAACGAGGGGAAAAAAAAAAACTTTTCAAAAACGCTTGGACAGTGTCCAAAAAAAGTGGGGAAAACGCAACTTTTTGAAAATGCTGGAGCTTCCTTTGCATAGAAATGAAGGTAAATCCAACTTTTTTTCTGAAACTCTGCAAATGCGCACCACATACATTTCGTTAACAGTTCTCCTGCTAATGCTCAGTAGAAGGACGGTAACAGGCGTTGTTTGCAAAACAGTGTAAACGTGAAACTTTTCTGAAATGCAAATTGTAAAAAAAAAAAAAAAAAAACGATACCTCAGTGCAGGAAAACCTAAGACGACTCTTAAAGCTGATAAAAGAACTTTCCAGGTCATCGGGGTAAAACACCCGGTTGACTCAGGGTGAAACTCGGGAGATCAAAGGACAAAGAATGACTTCCTGTCCTTTGATCTCCTGCTCCACTGATGTGTGTGCGTCACCTCCGGCGCAGGGCTTGGAGCACGGCGACCAGCTCTTCAGCGCCCACTCGTACGTCTCCTCCTGGATCACGTTGTTGTTGTTGACGGGCACCGAGTCCTCGTGGATGATGTACTTGTACGTCAAAGTGGAGCGAGTCTCGTTGTCCTTGGGTATGATCTGCCAGGACAAAAAACAAAAGCCATCACCCTCTCGTTATCCAGGAGCCGTTGTGGCCACGCCTCCTCATTTCCATTAAAATACTGCGCAGATAAACGAGCTGGGCCTGGTGTCGAGGGGAGACACAGAACGAGCGTGTTTTAGTAATTGGTCGTGAATTATGGGACAAAGAGAACCGACAGATTTTATTCCTTCACTATTTTAGATCAAATCATTTAGTGAGTCATGAATATTAAAGTGTTACGGTTTGAATGGTCGGCACAGATTACTTTATGTAAATGTGAAGCAAAACCAAGTGAGTATAATAAGGTTTTTTTTTTTTTTTTTTTTTTCCTTTATTAATTCAACGTTTCGTGTGTTGCACATTTTGTGTCATTAAGTGAAATATTAAAACCTTTTCATAAAGGATGACCCGCCAGCTGTCACTATGGAAAAATATATTTATTCTTCATCATCATCGAGCCTATCGTCTGCTTTCGCCGATGAGTCGGCGGATTTTACATCAAATTGAAGCTTTTTGAAGTTATTGTAAAGTTATAAAACTTAAAATTACATCTGAAGAAATACTTTCATGTAAATAGACTCTTGTATAACCAGCTTATATTTATGTGATGTTGTTGAGTTTTGTGTATTTTTAATGTAAGACTTCGAAGGTGGAACATTTAGAAAATACTCCAACTCTATCTCCATGAAAACAGAGGAAAACACAACTTTTGGAAAACCCTCCATCTCCATGGAAAGGAGTGGAAATCAGAACTTTTTTTTAATCTTCGGGCTCCGTCTGCGTGGGAACGAAGGGTAAATTACATTTTAAAAAAATACTGTGGGAACCAGGGGAAACCGTAACTTTTTGAAAATGCTTGCGATCTGTCTCTGTAAAAACAAGGTGAAAATGCAACTTTTTTGAAAAATAAAAAAGATTTTCAAGGCGGAACTTTTTGAAAACACTCCCAACTCCATGGAAATAAGGCCCCCACCTCCGGAGGGACGCCGTGTTTGAACAAGCTCAGGTGCAGGCCGAGCTCTGTGTGTGTGTGTGTGTGTGTGTGTGTGTGTGTGTGTGTCTGAGCTGCCGTCTGGCGGCTCGCCAGCCTGAGTGACCATCTGGATGTTGGAGGAAAAAGAGCAGCCATGTTGATTCAAGTCTGTTGACCAGGACGGGGCACAAAGGGAAATGGAAAAACGCCGGGATTCACCCAGAATCACTGTTTTAAGCCGTTTGACGGACAGACTGGCTGCTGGCTACGAGCCGATACCGAGCTCTGAGATGAGTGTTTACCGATACCAGATACTGGTATCTGTACATCCCTGGTCTTGAATGAATGAATGAATGAACGAATGAAATATAGGAAAGCAAAACAAGCTGAAGTTCCACAATTTCTAAATACATATAGCTTCTATTTTGATTTGAAAAGTTTATTTCGGACAGGTGGGAACAACAACAAAAATAAAACAACGTAATATGAAGAAAGGTAAATAAAAAAAAGGACAAAGAGTTTGTACTAATTTCATTGTTATAAGCAAAGAAAATATTTATATGAGATTTTTAAAAGTTAATTTTATTTTATTTTTTCGGGCTTCATTTGTGGCCAGGCCCGGCTTGTAAAACTTGTGAAAGATACAAATTTGTCAATATGCCTTAATAAAAAAAAAAATGTAAACCTCGAAGCATTATGACAAAGCACAACACCACCGAGCACATTATTATTGTTGTTGTTGTTTATTTAACTTTCATTTCACCAGGATCTCGTTTACATTCCTCCCAAAGTAAACGGAAATCAAAGCGGATTTTCTCGCCGGGGCAAAACGACGACGACGTCTAATGATGAGCAAAATGAGAAATTCTAGTAAAAGCTTAACAAGCACTCTCACTCTAAAAAGCCCAAATAAAAACAAACCAAAAAAAAAAAAAACCCAAGCTTTGAAATATTTAAATGGCGGCAGTTAGAAACGGCGCCTGAATAAATAATCCCGTCAGTGTTGACTGACCTCTTGACCTCAGGGATTAACTTCTAACCTTTTAATCCTCCATTTATCTCCATGTAATTATTCCATAAAGGCACATGGCGAGTAAAAAGCCCCATTTAACAAAAGTGGATTATTAAATAAAGATGATTAGATGATAGAGATGATTGTGGAATATGTTTTCCTGTTTCCTCTCACTAATGAAATCTAATTTGTGCCGCATCGACGGAATCTACTGTTAAAGTAATAATTCATCTGCTTTCGTGTGTTTTCCTGAAAACATGTTTGGATGTTGACTCAGTTCATGTTGTTCATTAAGCGGGTTAAATGTGAACTGCAGTCGGTTGTTAGTTCCCATCTGCCTGCACTCCTTTTCATATTCCACGTCGGTACTGAATTTCAGTGTAAAAGTTCCTCCAGTGACGCTACTGAGAACAGGCGGTTTCATTTAACGGGGAAACCAGTTGATCCGAAACACCGGTACGACGCTAGCTCCTTCTGACCGTGACGGCTTTTCATATTAAACCAAATTTATTCAGTGCATCAGTGAGGCCGAGCTGCACTATCTGAGGGAGGGGCTATTTCCCCTCATGATGTCATGAAGGGAAAACCTCTGAATTGCCTGTTTGAAGCACACATTTATTAAAAAGTGGAGCAAGTGAGGAAGACGACAGACTTTCTTCACTCCCGGGGCCTCGTGCAGGCTGTGGAGATGAATATTACCTTTACAAAACCAATAAAAATACATTTCTTTCCAAAATATTTGATAATAAATAAATAAAAAGAAACTAGTAATTTGTGAAAGTAACTTGGATTTTTTTTTTTTTTTTTTTAAACTCTTCTCCAGTTTGACTTTTTAATTCTCACCCTGGATTATTGTGTTGCTGTGATAGATTTCGGCCCCGTCTGCACGACAATCTTTTGAAAATGCGTCGTTGGAGTCATTTTATTTTGGTTTTCTTGGTGCTGGTCTGAGATCAGCCGTACGTGACGTCTGGTCCTGGACTCCCGGTTGGACACTCGTCTTCAACTCAGCTGCTCTCTACAGTTCTTTCCTCTCGGCCATGACAGAAACCCTTCAAGACAAGATCCTTGCCGACTTTAATGCGGGACTCTGCGTGAGGTTTCTTCTCGTTATAAGAGACTTTTACACTTTTGACTCCCCCTCTGCTGCTCATGTGGGAATTCTTTGACTTCTCGCTTCTTTATTGGCTTTTTCACACCAAGCGCCCGAAGACACCGGTGTGAGGCGTCCGTATATATTTTCATTTCGTTTCATTTTGCACTGCCAGTCAAAGCTGCTTCAACACTTCCCTCGATTGTTGAGGAAACAATATTCTCCTCTAAATGGATTGGTACGTTTGCTTCGCTTCACAAAACAAGAATCTGTGGTAACATTTACGGAAAAGCGCCAAATTCCAACGGTACCTATCGTAGTTCAACACTTCAGGTGAGATTGTGATGGAAAGATGCAGGATTTTCAGGTGTCAAGCTTCTCTTGACCTGTAACGCAGGAGGAGGAGTTTTCTCAGCACTGATCCCAGGAGAGAGGAATCATGTTGACAGCTTGAAATTGGCTTGCTGATTGATTTAGGATTTTCCTGCACGAGTAAGTGTGATCATCAGCGTGACCTCAGCACCGCCGAGTTCCTCGTAGTGTGATTAGAACAGCCACCACACAGAGGCACTTTTTAAAGGTCCCATATTGTGCTAAATTCACTTCCTATTGGTTTTTCTAACAAAACCCTAGAAGTGAAGGAGGTCTGTCGTCGCCCTCACGTTCTCCACTTTTTAGTGAATGTGTGCTCATACAGGGGGGGGATATTCAGAGTTTTCTCTTTATGACATCACGAGGGGAAATAAGCCTCATGATGGATCCTCACTTCGACCCTCTCGCTGTTAGATAAAAACTTCAGAAGATTATTGATATACTGAAAAAAATTAAATTAACAGTTAGCAGGAGCTAGCATAACGACCAAACTAAGTTCTCCTTCTGGGTCACATTCTGCTTAAAACTGGCTGAACGACAGCGTTTATACGAGTCATAGCTATAAATCCACAGTAAACATTAGTGTGTGGTACCGGTGTTCTGGATTAGCTGGTTTCCCTGTTAACTGGTGACCTACTTTCTTTAGCGTCCATCATTGCTGCTGGTAACAGCAGATGATTTATGTCCGTTTTTAACGTCTTTTATTGGCAGCAATAAGTGACCCCAAAGGGTCACCAGTTAACAGGGAAACCGCTTCATCTGAAACACCGGGGAGCTCTTCTCACAGAAACAGCCTGTTCTCAGTAGAGTCACTTGAGGGACGTTTAGACTGAAACTCTGGACCAAGGCTGATTTGGGGTAAAAACCCTTTAAACACAATATTGTTGGACCTCTGAAAGCAAATGTGAAATTGTTGAAAAGCTGTACAATAAGGACATCCTCACTTATCCAACAGGGACTCGGTGCATTCTCGCCGTTGAAATGAAAAGATCGAGCTCTTCAGAACCCCGATGATGAACTATTCATCTAAAGTCTGTGTGTTCAGAGACACGTACAATATGCAGGGCCCAGGATCAGCGGGGTCAGAGAACACTGCAGTGCAGCATATTTGAACTTCAGGCTGCGAAACAACCATCTTGAAAGGAACACCTATTACGGAACACATACTTGTGAAGCCATATTACATTTTAAAGGCACTGAATGAGAGCTACGTATACACTGAGGTCAGCCTATTTATACACTGAAACACACTCCCATTATGACTCTCCTACCTGGATACGTCCTTCTTTTCAAGCCACTCGCTGTTTGTATCCTTTATCAACTCAGTACTTGTACTGGGTGCCCCGCAGTCATCGGCTGGCTCCGTTACAAAAGTCTGTAATTCACTCTGAAATGAGCTCGGCTCTGAAAGCTGAGCCAATATCCTCTTCTCGTGTGACTAATGTCGGCTTGAGTGACGCGCCGCCGTACTTGTCTTTGTTGTGGATGAAGTGTTCAACCTATTAGTCAGCTGGCAGGAAATCATTTGAAATTTACACAGTTTTAATTTGAAGGGGGAAAAAAAACACCCGACTAATCCTTCTAGTTGTAGCTTTTTTATTCATCTGAAAACAAACCAACTGTCATTATGGCTGAAATCTAAATACTCTCAATGTAGTGCTACTATGTATGTGTATGTGCGTGCGTATATATATATATATATATATGTGTGTGTGTATAAATCAAGTCAAATCAAATCTCCAACGCTGATGATATAAGTCGGGTCAAAATTTTTAAATTGGACAAAGTCATGGCCTACCTATATTGATATTCATTGAAAAAATCTTCCTCCAGATTGAACAATGAACCTTTTATTATATATTGCACAGGCGCATAATGTTATTTCAAATAATAAAAAACAAAAACAAATCAATGGTGTTCATTAATTCAATAACCTCTGAATAAAAATCATATTGCTCTTTTTGTATTTGCAGCTTTCTTGTTACCTCCGCCAAGGAGGTAATGTTTGTGCGAGGGTTTGTTTGTCTGTTAGCAGGGTTATACAAAAACTCCTGACGAGATCTTCCTAAAAAAAAAAAAAAAAAAGAAGATGTCTCTTGACCCAATTTAGATTCCATTAAATGTTGAGAGTGATCCGGAAAACCATCTGGATACAAAACAATATCAAAGATCCTGTTTTTCCCCTTTACTTATCATTGAGCCGTTTTCTATAAATCCTCTCTCTTGGAGATCATATCTGATTGACTTGTAAAAATTCAGTGATCAGTAGGAGGGTCATATCTGGTAAATTCCATCTGATCGGATCCAGAATAAGTTCAGGAAACATTCCAGAATTTAACAATGGAAATACCATTTACGAGTTTCAAAAAAATCATAACTCATAGAATTTTGTTTTCGATTCTCTTGAAATTTGACATGTACATATGGAGGATTATTGCCCTGACTTGTGCCAAATTTAATCTGAATCCGATCTAGTTTAACGATATGTTGAAGTTGGGAAATTTTAACGCCATTCGACGGAGGTCTGCGCTCTCGGAGTGCTTTTCTAGTTTGGTATTTCTTCGTGGGCCAAATATAATTACACTACAGGCCAAATTTGGCCCACGAGCCAGAGTTTGACATCTATGATATAAGTGGACAAACGGCACCATGTAGTAGGGCAGATGTACAGGTCATGAAGACATTTTTTTTTTCTCACCAGAACCACCACGGGGTCGTGCAGCGGGCCGTCGGTGTGCAGCGTCTCCACGTCCTCCTCCATGATGTAGTGCCACTCCACGCCCAGGTCGATGAAGCTCCGGGACCGGACCTCCTCTCCCTTCCCGTTGAGGATGTAATGCCCCGTGGCCTGGTTCTTCACGGCTGCAATCAAGCGGCGCGCGTTAGCGAGGAAGCCTCACGCACCTCAGGACACCTTTCGTTTCATCAAATACAAAAATGTCTGAATTATTCAAGAAAGCTGCTTTCATCAAGATGTCTCCTGAAGTCCGTCCCTCCTCCCGCCTCACTCCAATGGAGCGCTGCTGGGGAGGACGTGAGAATTCCAAGAAACCAGAATGACTCGCATCTCGGTTCCAGATCGAATCCTCTGCTGCCAAAACACCACCCAGGTATCAGCAGTAATTCAGCTACGACAACTATAATTTGTGTTTGTGTCCTGAAGACTTTATTTCAATGAAAACTTGATGGTGTTTGTTTTTTGTTTTTTTTATTGGCGAGTGATTTTCCCTCATATAAGTCCCTAGATAATTATTAAATATAGTCCCAAGATTATATTCATTTCATAAGGCAAAGAAAATGGGTAAGAAAAAAGGAAAAATACAAGCAGAAATCTCAGGAATAGTAAAGACATTAGTGAGAACAGTAATAAAGAATAATTGAACAAAACAACTTAAAATAAAATTAAAAACCCCAGTGAAACCAAAATAGCATTATGCATTATGTCTTTTTGCATTATTTTAATTAAACTGCACTCATTCATGTGATCAATCATTCATGTTTTCATAAATGATCAATGCAGCTTAACTTTGTTTGAAATATTCTGATGTAGATTATTACGTTTTCATGATTTTTAGATTGTTTTTTTTTTTAATTGCAACTGTTGTGTTTGTACTACTTAATAGTATATAAATACAGATAATATCCTCAAATTCTCACTTGTGGAACTAAAGGTTTATCTAATATATTAAGTTATACATTGCTAATTATTCTTGTAGAGGATTATTTAAAATTTATTTTGGTTCACTGACATTTCTTTAAAATCTAACATCAGATATTCTTAGAATGAGAAAATGCTCAACAACTTTCCATTTTTGCTATATTGACAAGTATGTATTTTAAAGATATTGGACTCAGGAAACACCAGCAAGTTTTTTTTTCCCCTAGCAATACCAATTAGTACCACCAGATGGTGTCGTGAGTCATGCTCACATTTTTGTTTCTTTTGAGAGTTTCATTGGAGCCTCCTTCTGGGCCTGGGTTTGGGCTTCATGATTGACACCTTATGTTCAACTTTAGGAGAAGCAACATTTAAAGCAAGTATCAAGAGTCACTGTCGCCTCACAGATGTGTGAGAAAAACTTCCAGGACAAAGTTATGAATACATCAAACTGAGGGAACGTGTTTGATTTTTTAACATCTGCTCCGACGACGGAGGGAACCGGAGAAAAAGAGCCGATGAACTAAAAGCTGTTGGTCTCCGGCGTCTGTGTGTCTCACTGAGCATCTGCACACCAACTCCTGATGAAGACATCGGCTTTACTTGTTGCAGTTCAGGCGGACGGTTGATGGAAAGACATGCAGAGTAGCAGCAGGAGTGAACATCAGTTTCACTGATCCATCGGCGAGTGTCATTAGTAATGACCTCAGCAGCAGCAGCGATGGATTCTGACCAGATGGAGCAGATTTCATCACAAACCAGATGAAGCTGATTCGCCGTCTTTGCGATGTTTTAGTTTTGATCTGCAGAGCGACTGAATGAAGATGATCGCCTTGTTCTCTTCTCGGGAGGGACAGTTTTCTGTAATATTCCAGCGGAATAAAAGACTTTATACGACAGATTTTCCTACATTCCGCCCGGCAACAAACTCTTAGAAGTTCACAGCGAGCTGCACTGACGACGTGAAGTCTGCAGATCGTACCATTGAAAGCTGAAAACAAGCTGAATCGCAGCTACGAGGTACGGGAGTCAGCGTGATTCACAAGATTAAACTTAATTTAGAATCACTTGATTTGCAGCGTTACTAAAAGTAAACATCACCATCCTCAGAAAGATCCTCCACCTTTGCACAAACGGCCTTTTCATTTAAAAGCGTCGAGAGTGTGGAATCAGCCTCCAGACAGGCTGAAGCTGTCTGCAGACGGCAACGCTTTTTTTCTCAAAACCGAAAAAAATAATCATATTCGGGGAAAAACCAGCTGAGTCGGCATTAGTCTATTTTATTGTCAATTGTATTAATGTATGATGCATTTTAGTATTTATTATGAGATTTAGGAATCCGGGTGATTCATTTTAATGTTCATGTTAATATTGAAATACTGATCTTATTGTAGGTTATATTTATTTAATGTGTTCCCGTTGGATGCATTTTCCATATAATGTGTTCCGCAAGATTTCAAATATCTGTAGTAATTATTTTTTATGACAGCAGGTGTTCCATTTTTATGGTTACTAATGGCTAATGTAATATACTTTTTTTTTTTTTTACTGTATGTATTATTGTGTTGTGTGCCGAGTGAGGGTTAAAATCCGGTACGAAGCATCTTCTCTTTAAGATGAATGTTTTTGACGACGGCCCCTGTAGAAAATAAACGAAATAAATAAAGAAACGTATTTCCTTCTAAAACATACATCGGATTTCGTGTTCCACGATCTGACCGAGGGCGAATTGTTTAGCAGTAATTGGACCCGAGTTGGAGATTCGTCTCCCTCCTGCTCATTACCAGACTTGCAGAGTTGTTGCGGAGGCCAATTGAGGGCAGCGATCAATTATTCCGGGAGTCTCACGGTATCATTTTCATACTAATCAGCGAGGGTCGGCCCCTTGGTGATGAAGCGTGGAGCCTCGCCGAGCGCCGCTCCTTTCACCATGTCCAACGGCTCGCTGTGGTCTCCTGAAAATTATCTGATAAACGAATTAATCATTAACTACCTTGACAAAACTGTAATGAGAAAGTACAAAACTTTATTCACAAGCTGCATGTGGAAATGACTGTTTTGCATTTTGTTTAGTTTTTTTTTACAAAAACAAGTGCATCGTTTTGAACTGCTG
>OMNM01006064.1:5688-15996 GCA_900302745.1 Parablennius parvicornis
GTCTGATTAGATATGTTGGATGTACATTTACTTGCAATGATATTCCTTGTCTTTTAATGCAACTTATTGATACATTTATTTTAAGAATAGGCTATTCTACAGATAGATAGATAGATAGATAGATAGATAGATAGATAGATAGATAGATAGATAGATAGATAGATAGATAGATAGATAGATAGATAGATAGATAGATAGATAGATAGATAGATAGATCGATAGATCGATAGATAAAATAGATAAAACCCAAACATTTTTTTTTACCTCCCACAATGAAAGTTTATTCGCTAACGGGCTAGAATGGATTTTAGATCCCCATTAAAGTTGAAAAGTCTGCTGAATGCCCAAATCATTTGTGTTTTCTCAGCAGACATTCTGACCAGCTGGCACACAGTGGTCCTGTCATGAGCCAAAAAAAGTAAAAAACAAAACAAAACCCAAAAACAAAAAAAAATAACAAGCTTTATTCTGGCATTCCAGTTTACTTTCATCATCAGCTGATTATAGATAACTGACAGAACTCAGCAGGGAAATATTTTGACATGAAGTTAAAAAAACCAAAAAGACACTCCATGTTGTTAATGACATCAAACACATTCTTACATAAGACAATATACATCGAGGAACAACAAAAAACTGTACTTTAGCTTGTCTCAACTTTTCGTACTAAGATTTTTCCTCTCCAGTCCAGTGAAGGACAAATTTACCCCGCTCGCTTATTTTAGCATCGACAGGCTTGTTATCCACCAATAGCTCATGGAAGAGTATGAAATAACATTCAATTAGAATAATATCAAAATAGATGGTTGCACCATAACCATGGCTAATAGATTTTAGACTGGGGCCACAGTAGCTGTTAATTGCATTACTTAGGCTAATGCTGTAAAGCATTGACATGAATGAAGCTATTAGTTTCATTAGGTTCATTTGTTGTGATGGTGTTGAGGAATACAATTTATTAGATATGTGAGAATTTAGACAAGCATCGCAGTTCCAGCGACTGACCATCACGGTTTGATTTGTTCGCAGAAATTGAAATAATCAAAATTAATAGGAAAGTGTGACATCTGTCTAATTTCAGTCTTATGCTGCCGATTTCTTGCTGTCTGATTGACTCGAAACAGGCATAGAAATTTTTGATGACTCTATTAGATCTAGTTGATGCTTTTAGGTAGCAACATTGTAGAGAAAGTCTTAAAAAGATGCTCGTCCCTCGTATCAGTCCACCTTAACAACACAGTGGAGGATAGTTTTGACCCAAAATTCCTTCAAAGTAGTTAAATGTAACATTCTGATCTAAAAACACAGATAGTCTGACATTCTAAAATTGATCATTCATCTTTACTAAATATTTTGAGGGTAGAGAGATTATATTTTATGGTTTATTATGCATTTTATGTGATAAACAGTTTTGTTTTCACAAAATATAATGCATAGTTTTGTTTCAAACATGCGGTTTTACAAAACTTATGTGGGTTATGGATCACATTTGGCAAAATAATAAAATGTCATTGTTCAATTTGCACTACTGTAAGAAATCGAATCAAGTCAGTTTTGACTCAAACAAGGTTTTTATTATTAATTTATTATTTTATGAGCATATTTAATGATGTTAACCATAATTTGTCATAATCATGTCACAGACCTCTTAAGCTTTTTTTTTCTATTGCGTAGTAAAGTGTTTTTTGTTTGTTTTTTTAAAATACCATGCTGTAAAACATTTGGCACTGATATGAAAGGAATTTTAAATCTCAATAAAATCTTCACAATAGGAGGGTGTGTTAGTACGTAGCTGTTCTGCACAATATCAAACACCTATATAATCAAAGTATAAGAATACTTTTTGCTATATTTGCGTGCAGTAAAGCTTTATTCTCGAGATGATTTCTTTCTAATCTGTGGAGACTGGGCAACATTTATTTAATGTGACTCATTTGAATTGCTGTTTTATTGCTTGGATGAAACCACATCCTGTTTTTGTTCCTTCCTCTGGCCAGCTCCTGATTCAACTGCAGCTGAAAGTTATTGCAGCCAGATGAGATCAGGTAATAGGCGTTTTGTATCCAACCATCCTCTTCCAGCAGCGGCTATTGAAGGATGAGCAAAAGGAGCTCATGTAGACACAAAATGAGGCAAATAATGAAGATCTAGTGTTTGCCAAATACTGGTCACATCTGTCTTTGAGCAGAGAAAGTAAAAGCATGTCTGACCAGATTCTAATGGCAGAAGAGGATTTTCCCCTTAAAATCAACTTTTCATTGGCTAGATTGGCTCTAGGTTTTTCTTTTTCCTATTGACTTTTCTATTTCTTATTGGCTTACTGGTTTAGTATTCAGATGTTTACATGTCATGACTGACTTTTTTACACATATAAACATACTCAAAACGTAATGCAATAACATCCCATAAAATTGAGGACGTGCGGAGATCATACACTTTTTCACCGCATGATAATGAATTGTAGGTGTAAAAGCATTGAGATTCAAGTTCCTTTAAAGAAAATTATGCAGTGATCTGTTATTCAAACACTGTTTGTGCTTGTTTGTTTTCACACTCGTTCTTTTACACGTGAAGAGCTGAGAGGCTCCGAGTAGAGATTAGGGATTTGAAAGAGATAAGAGATTATTGGTGTCTGATAAATAATTTCCCCTCCGCCAGACTGTTTATACACTCCAAACAATTTGAGAAAGTGTGATGGTGATAAAAAATTTGGAATTGATGTTGTTCAATTCTGCAAGGGTTCATAGAAATGAGTGTTAAGTAGAAACAGATTTGGGCTGATAAGACGACAAGGGGAATTGGGTTTCACTTTGCCGCAGGATTGCTTCTGGTCAACTAGTTAGCCTCCTTCTCTCCTCCACCACCTGCACGGTGCTTGGGTTGGTATCTGTACTGGTTTCAGAGAAACTCTTGGACTGTCCTCTTGCAGCATCATTGAATGGCATGAGACCTTCATGTTCAAATCCAGCTCCATAAAAGGGAAGAGTGAGCACTCTTTGAAAAGAAGTTCAATAAAATATCAAAATCCTGAAGGTTGGGGTTACATGTCCCTCCGATGGGTGAAATTTGAAGAAAAAGACTTCCTGGAAGTTGGTGTTGAGAGTAGAGAGCCAGCAGGTTAACTCTCACAAGAGTGATTCTGATACTGATGAGTGAACTATAACATTGAAGGTCAAGTAACAAAGGTTGGTAGTAAAACATCTGAGGTAACAGTTTTGAGTGTCGTTGGGTTGCTGTCTTTGCAATGGCAAATGAGTCAATGACTGAGAAGTAAACTTATCTGACCTGATCATAGTTTATGAATCCCCACTGGGACATTTTTTTTTTCCGCATTGATCAATCATATTTCTAGGATACAGAGGTGCAGCCAGGTTACAACACTCCTGAGAGCTGATGGAAGTCAAGGGTAGATGTGCGACGTTGGTAGACCGGAGAAGATGTGAAGGGATATTGTAAAGCAAGATTTTTGTTTCATTTATTTTATCCAGAAAATTTGTTAAATCATTCATATATTTTAGAACAAACTGACCTGGGAAGTGATTTTAGTAGTACACGGCTTATGGCTTATCAGTGTGTGTGTGTGTGTGTGTGTGTGTGTGTGTGTGTGTGTGTGTGTGTGTGTGTGTGCGTGCATGTGAGAGTCTTTTGGACTGTGGTCAAGATGGAGCTAATGTCAGAGAGACATCAAGTAAAAGACAGAGGTGGCGTTTCCAATTCTTGTCAATGACGATGCCATTTTGGCACGATTACAGGAGTGGCACCATTATTCACGGGAATGAATCCACCTCTGAGATTGTCCTACGGGAAAAAAAAATTATTAGCCCTCTTCAGGTTAAGGAGGAAACCCACCCTTATTTGGTTCAAATTTAAAAATCTTAAGCTCTTATGAGTGATTTGAAAAGGTATCCTACGATTCGGCTTCAGTCTGGTGCAAATTGCAAAAGGTAATTGCCGTCACTACAGAACTGTTGGTTAAAAGAGGGAGCTGCACTGTGTGAGGCAGAGGCTCTGTTTTACTTCTTGAGCTACATCCTCAACTTCCACCTTCTGTCATGAGTTTTAGGTCATGGCTGAAAGAATAAGATCACAAATTCAAGTGGCACAGTGGTACAGAGTTCAGCTATCCCAAAGGAACTCCAAGTAGAGCCACTACTCCTTGACCTTCAGAGGAACTAGTTTAGTTAGTTTGAGAATTTGATTGTGGTGCAACCCTGTTGCCTCGAGTTGAAGGTGTAGCAAGCTTTGGTGACCGGGATGAAAACCTGAAGTCGTTGAAGGAGCTGCTGGGCAGATAATATATCTTCGTTGGCAAGGGAACAACTTAGGATCCAACGGAAAGAGCTTGAAGAACTTCAGTGAAATGTAACGTCTGCGTTTATCCATTCTCAAATACCACTTTGTTCCGATGTGCATGAAAGAAAAAAGAGATATAAAATAATGAATTACTTATTTTAGAAAACCATTTCCAATTCTTTTTCTCAAAACAATGCCCGTTTTTTCAGTTTTACTTCATCAGTACCACTGTTCTGTTCTGTGCTACATTTCATTTTCACAACCAAGTGCCAAAGTCACTTTGTTGTAATGTCTGGTTGAATTTTCTTCTCGAACCTTGGGGAGTGTTAAGTGCCCCTTGGTGTAACATCTTCAACACCTGCACTGCGATCCTCAAGAAGTTTCCAATTCAAGCCGATTTGTCGCAATACACAACAATCTTTAGCCAGCCCAGGTGATTTATGAAGCATCTATTGCATATCAAGGTGGAAGGTTTTAAGCATGGCACTTGTGTGAAAGTGAACAGATTCATCAAACTGGATTATCTTTGCAGCCAGGAGTGCTCTCCAGAGATTGACCTTCTTTAGAATTCCATCACTGGGACAAGGAACACAAGTAGGAGTGTGTTTTGAAAGATAAGGGAGCGATATACCAGCGGGGTGATGAAGTGTGTGTGTGTGTGTGCATCCCACATGTAGGCATGAATGACACTGTATGAGTCACAGTGTTCACAGAGAACATTTGTATGATCCTACTGAAGTGTTTGCCATCAAAGCCAGTGTGCCCTTGCCCATTTTTCAGGCGTATGATGACCTTAAGAACATCAGCTCTTCCTCTCTTTCATTTATTCTTTCTCTGTCCTTCATAGTGAGGGAAGAGAGTTGTATATTGACCCCACAGGGAATTCAACTTAACGTTTCATTCCAACTATCCATTCAATTCCCCCTATAATTCTCAGAAATCTAAGATCTGGAGTGTATTAGCAGCACAAAAACACGCTGGAAACTTACTTTTAGACAACAAATGTGTTGACAGTATCTTTACAGAGCAAAATAAATCAAATTAGAAGATGTCGTACATGTGTTTAATTTTATCCAGATATATCCAAAAGAGCTTTCCAGTCACATGAAAAGAACTGTTGACACTCTATGAATCCCTGTTAGTCATTTATTTCTGTGAAAAGCATAAAGTAGTCGGGGAAAGATAACTCAGAGAAACTGCAGTATTTTCTGCAGTTTGTCACTCCCTCCTGCTGCTCATCACATCTCTTTTGAGGCCGCTTTTCCTAAACATTATGTTGGATTGTGAATATAAATGATCTCCCGCAGAAACCAGTTTTTGCTGCGCTTGTGGTGTCATTTCTGTATTTGCAGTCATCAAGCAAATAAAGCGAGCAGCATATTCCAATCAATGAGTCCTGGTTCAGGGGGTATTAACTTGCATTCCCTGTATGCTTCATTGATGTGGTGTTTTAGTCAAGGTATAAATCAAGTCCTCTGTATAGAGGGAAAACATTAATCTTGAACAGGATTGGAATATTATTAAATCAAATGATAAGTATTTTTTCCTCCTTTATTCACTCTCTTAGTGGAGTTTGTAGTTACACGTTTACTGTGCACGCTACATGAAAATATGAAGTCTGACAGTGTGACCATCATGCTAGAAAGCAGAAACCAGAGGAGAGTGGTGGGGTGTATGCCTGCCATTATCCTGGGGGCTGGCAGATAAAGACTGAGGAGGTTTGAGTCCTGGATTGCCTAAAGCCAAGCCCCTCATCTGTATGCACGGAGCTTCTGCAAAGCATGGCTGCAGTCACATAATGTCAAGCAATTTTCTTTAACGGGGGTGAATTTGATTTGTAGTAGAGCAGCGAGTAAAGACGGACCCTCCAAAATCACTATGAAACATCTCTGTTTATGTTAACTACGGTTCCAATGTGCAGAAGTGTGGCCGAGTGACATGGCATCATGAACTTCATGGAATATAGAAAAACATGAAATCAGTAATCGCAGCACCTGTTCTTGTCTTTTAAATAGTTTTTGTACCAAATACAGCCAGTTTTGTTCAAAACGATTTCTGCAGAATACATGATTTGATTGGAGAGGGTCATCCATGCAGCATGACTCTTCACACCAAATCATTCATGTTACTGCATCTGAAATGCTCTTCTAAGCTTTGTCAAAGAAAGTCAATTTTGCGTAGTATTTGCCATTGAAATGGTAACTCAAGTCTTTGTTTTTGCTTCAAGCATAACCGTTTAGCATTTATGTGCTATGGTAAAGTTCGAGGCTGCTATGGACAGAATGATGTGGAGGATAATAAAAAGAGAAGCAGGATAATAAGGATCACAGTCCAAGGCCGACACTTGGATTCATCTTTTCTTTACTACGAAAAAGATGACTTCTGCTCTTAATGCTATAAATAAAAACTTTGGTCGTTAATGGGGACAAAATGGCCACTGCCAGAATCAAAATGAACACTTCTGTGATCAAATGGAATTCATATATTCAAACCTAAAAAGTACACTTTGTATTTTCTCCATGTGATGAAAATTGGCAACGCTTCTAGTACTTAACATTATGTTCTCATATATTAAAATATTCTTTCCATTTTTCTGGTGTTACTAGAAATGTGACCTTTATAGTTCATGTTATCTTCCCACCTTGAACCGTGATCATAGTCTCATTGAGAACTCAGGATTTATAATCACATCAAACATTTTAAACTGGAAAAAAACAGCATCTAAAATAACAAAATGATAATTGTATGCAAGATTAACCGTTTTCTCTGCTTCTCATGGACCAAGGCTTCAAAGTCAAGACCAAAAACTTGATGTATTTGCTAATTTTGTTCTGTATTTTTACGATCAGCTCAACCATAAACCTAAACAACCCAGACTATCAAAGTACTCCAATAATCTGTGAGTTTAGTGTCTGAAAAAATTGTATTATCCAGCATATCACCTTTGTATGCCATCAGTGGATTCATGAGATAGATAAATTAATAATCGAACCAGGAAAATAACCTCATAATCTTAGTAGTATTTATGTACATTGGCATGTCAGGAGATAGAGAATGTGGACGTTGGATATTTGGTAATCTATATGTCATAATGTGGGTGTACTGTAGCGTTTTCTCCACCTCTGCAACAATTTATGCTTCATTTCTGTTGTTTGTTGGTTGTCAAAGCACCCAGTAGCAGTGACACAGCAAGTGACAATTTAAATTATATGTGTTGATTGTAAACAAGCATGAATCATCTAAAAATAGAGAAAACAAGAAAACATATCAGGGTTTTTTTTTTTGACATGCTCCAAACACAATGACAAAATTTCCAAAAACCAAAACCCATCAAGTGTCACTTCATCAACCTACTTGCAACATTCCAAACAGTAGTACTTTGACACTCTTTAACAAACGATACAACAAACGGAAGCAAACACTCCACAGATTATGAGGATAAAAGGTTAACTCATTTTCAAACAGAAGCCCAACAAAATAGTATTGGTAGCAAGGGTTAAGTAATGAAACGTGTCTACTCGCTTCTTTTAGTCCTAATTTAACTCAAACTTCTGATATTTCTATGATTGTTTTATATTCACGAAAAAAAGAAAACAAGTAACTTAATGGTCTGTGTTGTGGGCGGACTTTCATGATTTTTTATTTTACAAAAGTGAAGTCACTAACATTTTGGCTCTGTGAGAAGATAATCTTGTGTTTTCTGAGTTTGTGAGACCATGACTACCACCATCCACCATGTAATGACAACACACACACATATATTACACTATAAACATTAACAATGGCAAGACGTTCATATTGACAGATGACCATGTTTGATTGTTATTACGATGACTATCAACTATAAAATTATTTTCTAGTACTCTCACACAGTTTTGGGAAACCGCTGTAAGGCTTGTTGCGTTTCTTTAAAAGTGTCTCCGAAGTGACCTTTGCAAGTTTCACTTGCCAAAAAAAAAATGCTCTGATGCCAAAACACCTTCCAAGAAACTGACAAAATTAAATGTTTATGTTCAGTTTGGTTGCTGTCAGTCTCCACTATCATGCCGCGGGATTATATGTGGCGTTTACTCTCACAATAACAGTGTGAAAGATGAGTGGGTCTTATTCATCCCAAAGTGGCTCCACCTCGACACGACCGTGTGAAATCAAGTTTTCTCGATTACTCCGGCTCACCTCGCCCTGCTCATGTTGCTCTAACTGGAGGGACACTCGCAGGCTTTTGTTACATGAAGTGCCTCAATTGAAACACAGTAGAGACAAGATGAGAAAATTGAAAGAAGGAATTGGTTCGGGGCATTGTCAGGAGGTTACAATACACGTGGCTGTAATGCTACCTTTCAGTGTTTGAGAAGTGTCTTTAAATTGGGGTTTTTTTCTGGGACTGAGATGCACGGTTACGCCGCAGCTTGTGCTGCTTGAGGAAAGGAGAGAGAGAGAGAGAGAGAGAGAGAGAGAGAGAGAGAGAGACCAAAAAAATAAATAAATAAATAAAACATGCTTGTGCTGGTCTCAAGGAAGGCCTTGCTATGTATGAAGGAGACTTTTAATCGAGTAATTCATTTGGTATTATCATTTTAAAAAGCTGAAGGCACTGACCATTTGTTACTGCTCAACCTCACTGATAATCCACGAAACACTGAATTATTCACAAAACTCAAGGCAGCAGGGAAAAGATGTTGAACTTCACCAGCTGTGTCATGACGTTTCCAATAAATTGCTGCTCGAAGCTTTTTATTGATCATCAGGGATCCGCTTGAAGATATACAGTAAATCCTCCCACAAAAAACAAAACAAACAAACCAAAAAAACCATCTTCAATCAAAAGCTGCACTCTCCTGTAAAATGCTATTTTATTATCTGTGTGCATTATTACTAGAATCAGTCACACTAATGCACTCTTAATGAGAATATCTGCCCAATATAGTTCACTCTCAATCAGTTAGAGGGCACTTTGATTGTTGTGAGCGCTACAAAAAAAAAACCTCCTCACCACGAGATGGCCAGCTTTAAATGGAGCCACAAGGGCATAGGAGACTTAGCCTACTGATTTAATGAAAAGTTCTGACTTTAAAAGTGTGAATTAGGTTTATTCCATCAATCCACATATAACTGATATCCTTAAATTGTGAAAACTATTTCACAAAACAGATTAAGTACAGGTAAATGTACCATCTTCCTCACATCATCTGGAAAATGAGGATTAGATGTGACTAAGATACTAATACTTAGGCCCTGTTTATAATGAAATCACACTCGCATGCACGGAACAAATAAATACGTTATAAAGATTAGCAATGCAGAGTATACAGATGATGAAGTTAAATTGCTATTTCTGGTGGCTCAACAATATAAATACCAAGTCCCAGGAGAATATGGACTGGGAGTCATGACACTCTGTAGGACGCCATTGCTGATATTGTCCATTTACTCACCCATGTGCAGAAGAACTGTTTATTATGGCAGTAGTGTGTTTGTGCAGTTGCAGTGTCTTTTGCCCGTCTATACAACAACAGAGCCTGAGTCTTTTTGTGAACAAGCGTCTGCTGATGCTGAATGAAGCTCATCATTGGCTTGTGAGTAGAATATAGTGGCAGCAGATCTAAAACCTGTTTTAATGTAGTTGTAACAGCCTTTTTCTTAATTATAACAAGCTACTTGTGGATTGATGCCACACATAGTGGCATTACAGTAACACATTACTTCATATCACAACGAGGTAGCTGTCTTTTATGGCAGCATCATCGATATCACAGTGATATGTTGTGGCCGCTACTCTTTTTACAAGATTTTTTGGTTTGTCAGGCCGGATTAGAGCCACTTTGCAGGCCACTTATATTTGGCACCTCTGGGTTAGGTCGTTGTTCATAATCTCAATTTTACGTTGAATTAACGTCGAAATCTTGGATGTTCAAAACACAGAACTTAGAAATCTTAAATTTCAATTAACTGTAAGTGGGGGGTCTACCAACGTGCCCAGCTCGCTGGAGCAGTTATTAAAACTGCCCTGTGATT
>OMNM01006064.1:16070-27663 GCA_900302745.1 Parablennius parvicornis
GTGTGTGTGTGTGTGTGTGTGTGTGTGTGTGTGTGTGTGTGTGTGTGTGTGTGTGCGTGTGTGTGTGAGCTGAATGAGATGAAGTGGTTCTCTGTCAGAGGGGTTAGTAATGGCCACATGGTACCGGGAGGGTTTGTTGTGTGACACTGGCAGAAGAAGAGCGGTGACCCCGCCGATGGCCAGCTGAGGGACAGAGGCTAGCTCTCACCGCGTGATAAGATGGACCTCTCAGCGGTTGGTTAAACTGGTCGCCGCAGGAATCGGCAGCGATTGCTTTGTCACGAGCCCGCACCGAGGCCTCAGAAATGAGTCTGACAGATAAATGAACAGACTTCACTCCAGCGCCATGCAAATACAGCGAACAAACAGGCTCCAAATTCATGCCTCGTGTGGCTAAACTGGCTAAAGTCCCATCTTTCTGCCTTGTTATGTTTCTCTTTTTTCCTTGTAGCTTCCTTATCTCATTGTCATTGACATGCTATTATCCATTTTATTGCTTTGTTCTGGCACATCCTGCATTCATCCGTCTGGTGTGGGATCCCTGTTTATCCTGCACATGGTCTCGACCATTTATTTCTCCTTCTCATTGTGCTCCCCTTGTCTTCTCTCAGATTGTATTGTAAAGCTAGGTAAGCTGTTGTTCATGCTGCCTTTTTGAAAAGTGTTTTGCATTGTCCTCATTTGTTCATCATTAAATAAGATTATTTTCGGCACGCTCTCTGATATATACGGGCGTGCATATTGAGCATCCTTGAATAAGCGTCAGTCACGTATATTTGCTGGAGTCTTGTTTGGACTCTTTCATCTTGAAAGCACCCTCTTATGTTATTTCAAGGGTTATTTTCCAAACAACAGTTATTTTTTGCCATTTTCCTATTCAGGTCATAAGGACAAACACATTTTTAAACCCCACTGAGGAGGCACTGGAGCAGAAAAATTATGCAATGATGTATATTTCAGAAGGAAAATGTACTGATTGTTTTTACAAAGCCAGACACGTTTTGATGTTTTGTGTTCAATCTGATCACTGCTGCTTTGCGAAATAGCATTCATACCTAGCGTACATTATTCTACTGGTAACCATATTTTGAAAATGACAAATAGTCTGAATTTATAAATTTTAAAACTATCTGAATTAAACACTTTTCTCTGTCGAAAGTTTTCGACTCACTTTTGATTCTATTCTCTCATCTATTTGTCCTTTTTGCACACAAGAAATGCATTAAAGATGAGTAACTGAAGGCCAATGAACATAGTCTACTTTCACAAGCACAGTATGTTCAAATTCTTTGTTAATATGACGTTTGTGTTCATACTTTCACAGAATGTTTCAAAAAGATGCTATTACTGGGAGAGAAAAAAAGATAAAATATCTCCTCATGTATTTTATGACCATCGTCACTTTGCAATCACTGGTTTGGATATTTAAAAAAAAGAACAAGCAAATAAATATTGTTGCTCACCCTATAAAAGGTATATAATGTCATATATCAAAAAAGGGCAATTTAAGTTAACGTCAGGTCTTTGGAATATGGAAGAAAAAACCTACACAGAAAAGCATTGCATATCAGAATCAAACTTTTTTTCTTGTTCTCTGATTTCCAGACATCGAACTCAGATATTCTCTCTGTGATTGCAAGTGCTCATCACTACCACACCATGCCGTCCTGCATGTGAAGGAAAAAATAAAAAAAATCTCATGTTGAGGACGGGGCTGTTTTGTAATTGACACATTTAAAATGCAAAAGTGATAATCCCTCCCGTTTACAGTGGATCAGACGCAAAGCTTCAGTCTTAGTTTATTACAAGTGTGCATTTCAGAAAGCTCATTATCATCCAGCTTATTATCGTCTTCAGGAACTATATGGGGACCCGAGTGGACTCATACAGACGTATTCAGGTCGTTTAAGTGAGATGAAGCAGAAACAGCCGGGTCTTTTCAATAAAGTCACCTATACTCCGTGAAGCCGGGTTTAAAGATACACTCATGCATTTAAACATAAGTGTACTAAATACACTGATTTGCAACAGAGTGTGTTGTGATGTGCTCTGCTATTGATTTTTAGTGAGGAGTCCTCTTATGAATGTCAAAGTGTTACACTTTTCAGAGGGAATATATTGATATGCTTGCCATGTGCTTGCAAACATTTCCAGTTCACAGCAAGGAGAATCTCATCATGGTGTCTGACTTTGTCAACACTATTAAATTTGGAGGGAGTCGGAGATTAATAACTTCCACGTAGGTGGAAAATGGGAAGTTGCACAGACTTGGAGGCTTGTGGAAAGATTAATGAGTGTCAAAAACAATGAATTTTCCATTAGATAGCAGAGTGGCTTATGTTGCTTGTATGATCCTCCCAGTTTCCTTCTCAGATAACAGTTTGTTCATGGATCACTGAGAAGTGACCCATTTTCTTTGGATAAACATTTTGTCCTTCTTGCAAACTTCAGATTTATTCTGACCTATTTTGGATGTCAGAAGCAGGACTGTTTTGAGGGGATAGTGGCACAGTGGCAAGCCCACCTCTGTAATGTGACTCTCCACATTCTTTATTACTAGTTCAAACTGATATCAATCATTAGAAAAAAGTTGTATTCGATTTGAAAATTATTAAAATCAAGCATTTTAAACAGGAAGGCTAGATCTAAACACATTTATTTAAATTTTAGTGTAAACAACCAATAACATCTAGTAATTTCTACAGTATGGGATCAATGTCATTTATAAAATGGTATTTTTCTCATCCTTCATCACTTACGTGTTCAGGATTGTGGTAAATGGCTCACTAACCACCCTGAAGAAACAGATGTCAAATATAATAATGTAAGCAGAGGGACATGTCTAATGTAATATCATGTTTTAATATAGATTGATTTTTTAAAAAATCTCTCTGGAGCTTCCTTTTGCTTTACTGTCAGCTTCGAGTATTGAAATGAGTTAAATAGGCTGCACATTACCAACATTTGATCTAAGTACAACATTGTTTTCTCACATAGAGGACAAAAGACTAAAATCTAATGATATAAATGTGTAAAAGAGACACAATAGTAGGGATTATTAATCCCAACAAATGGCCTAAACACCAACGTGATGTTAAATCAAAAATTGAGCAGTTACTTCAGCCCTAAAATCTCACGCTAAAACGTAAATGCTTGGGAAACATTGTGTAGCCCTTTTTTGGTCTCTCATGTAATAACAGACCTCGCTTATATAAGACCACACAGATAAACACGTGCAAAAATAGAAGAATATACATCATGGAAATACTGCTGCAGATATTCATTAAATCTGCAGTATAACCTCAGGAGGGGTATTTATAGCGCGCAGCATTAGCAGCAGATGTTTTACATCAGCGAAATAGAGAATAGCATTAAAAAAGGAACAAGAAGGTGAAAATGACTGCTAATCTTGTAAGGGTGTATTCTGTTGATTGGTTGAAAAAGGAGGATATGATGATGAAAAATTTAAGTCTGACTTTCACTTTGTAGACGTATGAACTTTTGTTATTGCTCAAAAATACATTTAACATAAGAAATACAGATTTACATGCAAAATGTTGTACGTTTTTAAGTTACTGTTCTCAAAGACATATTTTGTGGGAAAAATGTGCTACTTTTTTTTTTTTTGTTATTCACCTGAATTTTTTTTTTTGAAAGGTTTCAAATATTTTTGTCTTTTCAGTGTTTGTAGCTTAAAGTTAGACCTGGATGTTTCCATTATCTTAATGTTGTAATGAGTATGTAATCATAAAGCTCTGCCTAAGGCCTGATGAAGAGAAAAAGTCTGGTATGTTGAAGCAGGGAAACATCAAAACGACAAGATCCAAGATCAAGAGAGTCCACCTCAGATGTAACAGCTGTCATTTTAGATGTGAGAAACTAACGGATGTTCTTTTATTGTCTTCCACACTTTAAGTAAAAACAATTCTCTGAAAACTAAATCCAACAGGAAGTCTGCCATTTAACTTTCAATATAAGATTTTTGCCCAGAAAAGGCCTTTGCGGAAATGCTATTTCCTCTGAGGATGAATATATTACCAACTTCAAAACACAATGAAATAACAGGGGACACCGTCCTGCTCAAATATTCAGAACAACTTTTTACATTATAGCGCGGTTTCCATTTTATTGGACGTCAAAGGTTGGAACGCTGAATTCCTCTGTCTGCCTCCTCTCATTCAAATTAATGGGGAAACAGAAATTTCACCTGAAAAAAAGCAGCGATCGAACACCACGAACAAGCACCGACTGTGGTGAAACTGTGACTCTGATCAACAAAGCGAGCAGATCAGCAGTGTAACAAGAACCTACCGAACAAGACGATGTAACACATGTAGGGACAATTCCCTAAAACATGACCGTTTTGACGACCGGAAGAAATGCTGTCATTTTTTGGGTTCCTGCGATTCCAAACAAAATTTACCAAATACCTACATTACAGCTTAATTGGCTTTTGCAGTAAAAGCCCTCCTACATTTTTCTTCATCAAAGTCCTTTTTTGTTAAAACCTTGCAGGGACAAAACATGAACACACACACACACACACACACACACACACCCACACAAACGAGGAGTGTGTGTAAGTGAGTGTGAGGAGGAAACAGGTTTACATTGTAAACTAAATATAACTCTTTTTGTGTTAAAACCTTTAAAAATTTATATATTTTTTTATAAATATTTAAATGGCCCACAGGCCATGATTGGGCCAGAGGCCACGATTAGACCGACCCCGACCAACGCTGCTTGCAGCTTTAATTCTATTTATCTTTGCTAAAACGGAAAGGGTTACGTTTAGGAAAATATAGCAATATAGGTGTGTGTTTTAATAAAATCTACATTGCACCAATATTCTTGACTTTCACCTGATGACCTTTCATTATTAATCTCCAAGTCGCACTCGGTAGATCAGGCTTGGTTATTTTGTTGTCATAAACCAGAACATAAACTAAGCAATAAGATAGCAATATAATATGTCAAAGAGAGATTACAATTGTTTCTATGTTTTTCTTTTTACCCCTCCCACCCAAATCATTTCAATTATCATTGAACGACCGTTAATATCATGTCAGTAATGATGAATGTACAACAAATACACAAATGAGGTGAGCAGGTGTCAGGCAGAGATGTCAAAGATTAAGTATGATTTAACAAAAGAACTCAGAAAAACACTAATGAAATTAAATTGGTGGGTTAGAAACACTAGTTAAGTAAATCTTGTCGGAAATACAACTGTTTTTAGATTTTCTCTGTGTGTCATTCATGCCTTACAGTTGTGTTGAAAGGTTGTAATTTTTGGTCGCCGCGATCAGTCACAAAAGATAATATTAAGAAAGTGATTGATGTGAATCAGGAAC
Source organism: Parablennius parvicornis (assembly GCA_900302745.1). Taxonomy (NCBI): domain Eukaryota; kingdom Metazoa; phylum Chordata; class Actinopteri; order Blenniiformes; family Blenniidae; genus Parablennius; species Parablennius parvicornis. The sequence goes on from OMNM01006064.1 coordinate 21,425, forward strand.
AGTTATTGCTTTTGATATTAGCTGTGACTCAGGCCTCCGCAATTTTCCCAGTTTATGACTTGACCACCCCCCCATGCTGTAAAGTAATTATGTTTAACACTATTTTTAAAAAATATTACCCTTTGCGTTACTGTGGTAAGTATTTTTCCTCTAGTTCCTCTTTGCTTTGTTTGTTCTCTGCGAATGAAGCTTTAGAAGAAAGCTCACAGTGAAGCCAGACAGGAGGTTTCCCGGTGAAAGTCCTTCTTAAATCTGCTCTGACTGGAGGTCACACAAAGTGCTGTTTCTTTGTGGACACAGGGGTTGACTGACAAAAGCACTTTTTAACTCGCTGAGAAAAAGGCTCCACTTGTGGGTTTTACCTCTCTTCCACCTCTGGTCCACAAATACACCGTGTGCTGACACATCCTGTCTGTTGTTGGAAACGTCTTGCAGCTAACAGGCCGCCATCCTGCTCCAGCTGGAGGAGCCGCTGGTATTGTTCACACTGTGCACACATCATTTGATTCTCCCGTTGTCAAGGATAATTTCTGACTTCTTATCATCACTCCGCTGCTCAGAGTTGCATCTGTATTCAACGTGCTCATCAGTGCCGCGTTCATGTGTTTACCCGCTGTTGATATTTGATAACTGCTGGGCATCCATCCTAACAATAATGACATGTTTGCCGAGAAAGCTGTTTGAGAGGCATGACTCCGTGTGTCTGTGTGGCTCGGTATTACTGGTGTTGTGAGGACATCCATCTGTATGCACAGTCGCACTGTAGAGAAGTAACATCAAGTTGTGGCTGTGTGTCTAAATATTCCCCTTCTGTTGAAATCTTTTGGGTCTTATGCATGTTTGCCTATACATCTTTAATAAATGGTGTTTGTTTTAACACCTTTTATCTGGCAACATTCTCCATGTGAAATGTTTTTGTTGATGTCAATCAGGGTGTGATTTGTACAGCAAACAAGATGGATGGGGATGTTCGCATCCATCTCTCTTCCTGGAGGTTGTTTTCTTTGTACAAGTTGGGAGAAGAAATTTTGATTTAAAAGTGGAGTGTGAATTTTTGTGGTTAGTATCTTCAACCAGAGCCTTGAAATCCAACGTTTGACTCCAAATGCAGCAGCCCACTGCTCCTAGAAATAAAGTTAAATGCAGAGAAATAATTTTCCCAAGAGCAATAAAGAATAATAATTTAAAAAAAAAAGACAATTGGGCAAATTAAAATTTTAGCTGTAATCCAATGCCACAAATATAACATAGGTGAAATGAAAGGTAATATAAACACTTTGTATTTAAAAATAATAGTGGGAATCCAATTAATAATATTTGTTTGTTTGTGATTGTTTGAGTAACAATTTGAACTGCTAGACTTTTGTTTATACTGACTTATTTTTCAAATGATTTGGTGGGTCTGAGACACGCCTTTATCTTTAACTCTAACCTGAACTTATTATTCTTTTCTGAATGTGTAGGTCAAGATTTCGGGTGGTGCAGGGGAATGTGTGTACATATGTAAGTTTATCAAGGCATCGAGTTATTGCTGTTGCCGACAGATTTCTGGGAGAAGGGTAAAAAGTAAGAGACGTACATACTGTGCATACAATATATACCTGTCTGAGTGAACTTGCTTCTGCAATCTGCTGTATAGATAGATAGATAGATAGCTTTACTTCAGACTCGGGGTCCATAAAATACATAAAATACAAACAAACAAAAATTGTTTTTTTGTTGTTTTTTTGTTGACTTTGTTTTTTGTTGTGACTTTTAAAAAGGTTTAAAAGTCACATGTTTTAAAAGACCGTGCTTACAGAGCTGCGATGAGCAGCGGGTAGCACTGTTTGTGATGTTCACCAGTGGAAGCACAATGTCATTTTCTGAGTCTTTTAGCCAACTGATAAACCTATACATTAGATGTCTCAGTACAGCTTGGAGAGTGTTCACACGGGCAGTCACAAACATTTCACTGGCACTACTCCCTCGAGGCATTTTTAACAGTATTTTTAGTACATCATTATAGGCCACTTGTATTTTTTGAAAGCTCACTTTTTTATACTTTGTACACAGATGTACAGTGTACAGAGGTGTGCAGGAAGTTGTGAACAATGTCAGTTTCACTCCAACAATGCAGTGCCCAAATTTATTAAATAATAAATTCGCTTGTACATACAACATACGACATTGGCGATAAATGTCTTCGTCTTCAGTCAGCTGATCAGTGATCACATGACCAAGGCACTTTACTTCTATATCAGGTCCTATTATTAGGGGTGTTAAACAAAAGAGGCTCTAATCCGGTTAAACCACCAAGCAAATAATAGTGGGGGATTTCACTGTATTTTGCACCAGCAGGTATCATTAAAATTGGGTTTATGTAGAGATTTTTGCAACTACTTGCTTGTTTTCATGAAAATATAGAGATTCTCACCACTTATACTTTGCACCACAACAGAGCAAAAATGATAAAGTTTATATTGAAAGATTATTATGGGACTATTTTACAGGTCTGGCCCACTCAAGATGAAACTGTATGTGGCCCCTGAACTAAAACGTGTTTGACACAATAATGAGCTGGCGTAGAAGACAGATAAATTGATGGTATAGAAAAGTTCACAGGCAACATGCAGCTCGTTAGCCAAAATTCACTGAATGTGCGTGGAAGTGTGGCTTGTTCAATGCTGCTTCCAGCTTTAATTATGATTATTTTCTTATTCGACATTTAACGCTCAGAGAAACTCTTGACATGCACTCAGACGTGAGAAATGTAACACTTAAGTATTTTAATATATTGTCAGTGGATATAAATAAGATCAACATACTGGCTCGTTATGTATAGAAGTACTTTAATTGAATTTAGACAGACACACAAGACACGTTCTGCCATACATAGTGAAACTATATCTTCATTCTGAAGGTTTGAGAAGTTTTCTGGTTCCAGAACAATGACATGTGATCGGTCGAGAGCAGGGACGGCTCTCTTGTTCAAAAAGTTTACAGACCTCTGGATCAGAAGGTGGATGAATGAATTCTTGGATCTTATTCCGTGGCACTTTGTTACATGTAGCATTAAAAGCTGGTTTAGCAGTGTATTCTGTGAGCTATTTTCAAAAATCTAGTGTTGACTTGTTGTAATCTGAAGTATTTTGGTGGCAACGCTTGGCCCTCATTATCGGAGAGACAGCTCAGCATCTCTCGTTACATAACCCCAACAAAGTGCTTGTCTCTGGAGTGATGATGAAAAGAAACTGTTTACCAACCTGCCAGCTCACCTGGAGTAATTGACAGTGAAGATAAAAGTTGAAAGTCATTGAGTGGGACCTTCTTCTGGAATTTTCACTTATGAATGAGTTTTTTTTCTGTAGGATTAATCCTGATGCAAAAAGGCTTTACATTGTAAGATGATCATGAATACATTGATTGTTTATAATGCCTGTTACACATTATTGTCAACTCTTTAAATCAATAATACACAGTTTTGACACAAACCTTCAAATATTTTCCCTAAATGTTGAATTATTGTATTTCCTCTGAAACTCAAAAAGATATCCTCAACCATTTCTAATTTGACAAATATCACACGGAAGCCAAATTCTGGTGTGCAGCCACTCTTAACGACATTTACAGTTTTTTATTGTTGTTTTGTACAGCATATATTCATGTAAATCTGACAGCATGGCGGCAGAACAAAGCCTCAAATCCAAGTGTAATTTATGACACCTCACATGGAGACCCCTGATTGGTTAAACAACATGAAATCGGCATTTTATAATTGGTTAAAATAAAGTTAACATATCCTCTACCCTTTGATTTTTAGTTTAAGCTTTGGAAAATATATTAAGCAATTTTACAATGTGCAAGAACAAATTTAGATGAAATAAAATATAATTATTAAAGAAAAAGTTATGATATTGTTAAGTCTATTTAGGTTTACTACTTTCTATTTTCTTAAAACGTATACATCTCACCACTACACCCCATAACACTGTTCACATGCACATATAGAATTAAGTTAAAATATACTGTAAATTACTTTTTGAAATGAATGCAAGTTTTTCGAAATAATCCTAATACAAATGCGGTGCTGAGGCATATACCGAGAAATGCATTTTCTTTATCGTGAAACAAATATCAATATCTCAAGTATTCATAAAGATTTTATTCAATTATTATGTAGAGAAAATTTTTGAAAATTATCATGAATTTTCCCAAACTGGCTTTCCTAAGAGTGGTAAACCAAAAACAAAGAAATATGAATTCAAATGACTACTTTTGATAATGTTGTTGACCTTGACTTGATCTTGACAGTTACACCCACTTTAGGTTTGTTTCACAGCTCCACCAGATACTGCTGTACCGGTGTGGTTGTTGGCACATGTTCTTCACATGTTTTAACCTCCAAGATTTCAAAAAAGTGCCACTATCCCACCGATGTGGCCTGAGAAAACAAAAAGAAAATATGTATTGTCTGTTTTTAATTCCCTGTTTGAACGGAGATGGCATTTGTTTGTCTGTAATAATTACAGCACATTTAGTTTCTTCCATTCATGGATCGGTTTCAAAGCGAGCGGAGCCGTTTAGGTCACGGCAGAAGAGAATGCGAGGGAATTTGCAGCAATTTAATTGCAGTTCTATGACTTTTGCTCTAAGTGCTGCGTAAATAACTGTAATTATTACGTGGACCAGCAGCTACAGATGCATGTTTTGATGAAGAATTAATGATACGACTGAGCTTGTTTTTGAGCTGAAAGTGATTAAACTGTGATATTGGTATTCATGTCTTTTCTGTTGCTAAAGTTGTATTGATGTTAAGTTCTAACACTCGACATGTCACGAGGCTGTGCTGTAAATTAATACTGACTATTCGACTCCCATTTCCACATTCAAAGCATTTAATCTTATACCTCCTGTCACGGCTTTTAACGCAAATTATCATCAAGCTATCAGTGTTGCTCATTCTAACTTGCTGTCTCCTTGCTTTACTCCTTCATGCTATCAGTGGCTGGGACAAAAAGCAAAGCGAAAGGTGAGTTATTGCCTCCATTTTCTTGCTACATGATTTATGTTGCACACCGTTTCCAATAAACAATGTTTGGATCACCCTTTTATCTCCCCCTTGAGCCAGCATGCATTAACATACACGGCTCCTTCTGAAGATTTCTATTTTTTTTTCTTTCTTCCTACTCTTTTTTAACCTTCCTTTCTTCACGAGAGCTTTGCAGATGCTTTTCCTCTTCTACAACCTGCCTCACATACTGTATGTATAGATGCACACCAGGGAAGCTGCCTGCCTCACCCAGTCATGCTTTCCTGTATGTGGCCTCTGTGCAGCTCCACTGGAGCAGCTGGGGGGTTGTTCCTGGTTCAAGGACACCTCAGCAGTGGATGAATGAGCCGAGAGCATTTCTCATTTACTTCCGTTACCCAGATTTTTCGCAGCTGCACACAGGAGCTGGAAACTGCCCGGTCATAAGTGTGTTTTTCATGCTTTATTTTCCCTCTGCCCTTCACTATTTAAAGCTGCAGGTATTCATTGGCATTGATTCTGTTCTACAAGCTAATAAATATTCATGTTCATGTCACATATTGACTAAGAGCAAAAAATCTCAGGTGTTTCCACCTTTTTGGTGATGTTGTGCAGGATTTCACTTTTATATTGCATATATACAATATACATTGTTTGTTGGAGCTCATGTTTTTACTGGCTCACTATCCAAACATCAATACCCGAGTGTCTCAGTGACTCTGCCAGTGTAGTTATTGCTGCCATTGTTAGTGTCGCTATTGATGGATTCAGTAAAAAAACAAAACAAACAAAAAAAAAAAAACAAGCTTGTTCTGGCTTGTTTGCTTTGGGTGTACACATGCCCAGTTTGAAATCAGAGTAGCCTACTGTTGTCATTCCTGTATTGCACAGTGAAATGCAATCCTGACAAGCCTTCATACATCACACACTCGAGTATTATTTAGCCCCAAGTTTTTGTTGCTTTTGTTTGCACATCACTTCAACCAAACCTATTGATTAATGTTGTTAATTTTCATGAAGGAACGTCAATTGTTTGTTTCTCTTTTTTTGGGGGGGAAATGCTGTTTTCTAATTACTTCTGTAATTAGAGGGCTAGTTTTTAATTAACAGAAGTTACACATTCAGCATTTGTACCTCTAAAATCTAGTTCAACGTCAAGCCCTTTTAGCAGTCTAATTATGGTCTGAATATTGATTCATGCATTTTATCTGTTGCAATGCAATTTGTG
>OMNM01006066.1:4859-15397 GCA_900302745.1 Parablennius parvicornis
TAATTGTCCTCTAAAGATTATATATATATAAAAGCAAAAAGCAAAAAGCAAAGTGACAACCACAACAACCACAACAACACCATGTTTCAAAGGATGTGTTTAACGGTACATCCTGTACTTTATAGTCCACACGTGGCTAACAAACTACTCATAAAATAATAAACACATTATTTCTTCTAAATCTAATCAATAAGGCCTGTTTTCTGTAATGCAGCCTTTAAAAAATACATAGATAATATACATTTATATCAAATTGATGAGGAATAAAACAGTCTCAAGGCTGTTGTCTGTGTTTTATTCAAAGCTTTTACATCAATTTTATCTTTTTATTATCTTTGGTTAGCCTATCTTATGTTCATAATTATATTTTGTCATCTGATCTCCACTTTCTTTATGAGGGGTTTTATAAAACTTTTTTGTATTCCTATTATGAAAACAAACCAAAGCACCCAAAGTAAACGTACACAACCAAAGGGAGCACATGCAAAGTCCAGTTGGCTCGGATGCTACAGTTTCATCAATGAGGCAGAGCTGACCCTCAGAGTTGGTTATGTTATGATACCAAAACAAATCAATGTAGATTCAATCTATCAATCAAAAAAAAAAAAGAAAAAAAAACCTTTTTCATGTAGACTTTCATCTTAAGACAAAGGCATGCAACGTCCAATAACAGCGGAGTATACACCTCCAGAAGTAAGTACTGCTCAATAATTTATTCAATGTGTTTGTACAATTTTGGTATATTTTTGGCAACTCAGTTAATACAAGCTCAGATGAAACTGCCCATTGTTAAGTTGTCCTGACATTTAAAGGGATGAACTCACGATGTGACTGTACTTTCGTCAGTTAAAGAGCCTTTTCTTTGGATTTTGTCACAATACATATGAACATGTGAGATGTCAGAGGTGATGAGGCTTCAGCAAATTTGCACAGACGTAAAATCTTCTTTCACTTTTCAAACTTCAAAAGAACTTGGTTATGATGCACATCCATTAAAGGCAGCCCGTTTGCTTAATTCCTCTCCACCGTGACCTCTATCGTACTTTGTGTGAGTGAATTAATTTATTTTTTTGGGGCCTCTCGTCCCTCTGCCTGTTGCTCTGTTTTTCTGAGAGGCACTCCTGTTGTCACTTTGTGTTTCTTCACTGTGTCTCTGCTTGTCTCTCGGAGGTCTTTTAGAGGAAAAAGCTGCCGTTCATAATCATCTGTCACCACTACAAGCAGAAACAGCTACAATAAGGTCCTGATATCTTAATTGTCCACTTCTTATTCATACATTAGTATTATTACTCATAAAGAGCAATTGAATTTGGAGATATAGTTAGGATAAAAAAAAATAAAAAAACGAGTTACACTGCAGCATACATATGTCAAAATCATATATATTTTACACTTTCTGACATTGCTGAGTGTATGACTGTGAGACCCTTCAGAATCCCTGTGGTGTCTGTTTGCTGTAAAGCTTGACCCTCAGGAGAGATAAACACACAAACACACACACACACACACACACACACAAACACACACACACACACACACACACACACACACACATACACACACACACACACACCTTTGAAACATAGGGAGCAGAATGGACACTTACACTTCATCTGCCTCACCACGGGCTTGTTGGGCTCCAGCCAATGCTGAGAGAGACAGAGAGAAATGCAATGAGGGCAAAAAACTAAAATGCACACGGTATATAGAAATAAAGCCGCTAATTCAGAAGAACAGAGTCGTTTAAAAGAATGGCTTGTAAAAGTAAAAGTATATTTGTGTATTTGATAAATAATTGTCAGTGTATCTAGGGCTGTTTGAACATCACGTAATAATACATGTTCTTGAGTGCAACTTTAGTTAGTTTTTCCGTTTATAGAGTCATTAAGAGTATAAAGTGTCCACTTTTGTACTCTGAGAACAATGATAAATATCTGTGTAATCGCTACCACTTACATTGTTCTAAAAATCAAACTCCAAAGTGGACTTCTCTGGAGTCCTCATGACATACTGGACAGGATTTATTACTGATATGTAGCAGTTGAAGCTTAAAGATCTTTGATTTATGACACTAAAAAGGGAGAAAGAAAGATTAATCCTTCTGAAAATGACGTGATATTTTTTGTAAATATCTATTACTGCCACACATAAGAGGGTTTTACTGGACAAATGAGTGGCTGGTTTAGTAAATGTACACCTGATTGAAGTGGATCAACCTCAGTTCCTCTACTCATTCAAACGATGAATGAATGTCAGTGGAAGAAAACACTGAAGAGCAAAAGCTCCTAAACAAGCAACTCTAATGATTTTAATGGTTTTACTAAGTCAAGGTCGATAAAATAATTTTTCCTTTAACTTAACAATTATTTAAATTAATCACGTTTGTTATGTTTATGTTTTGAAATGAGAAATATTTGATTTTTATCTATCTAGAAACATAGCACCTGATCAAGCTCTTGATGTTACTCTGTAACTCCTTATATGAGGATAGAAACGCAATATCACAAATTTATTGTTGAAGAAAAATTTAATTAATGTGTGTTAGAATTACCCTTTGTTTCTCGGGATCCACATATCGAATACCAAAGTAGTCTTTTTCGAGCAGGTTGTAGTGATTACACACATGGTCCAACAGGAACTGGCCTTTGGTGTCTCTCTGTAAAGAAATTAAAACACGTGAGTCCCGGAGGCATTTATTATTTTCTTTGTTCATCTATCAGCTTCAAGTACTTTCACATGAGTAATCTTTCACGCTGAGCTGATAACAGCAATGAACCTCTGAGCCGCATCTGATGGAAGCCAGACCATCGCACTATATTCACACTACAACGACCCCCTGTGGGGTGACATTCACATATACGTATTCCTCAGGGTTAAATATTTCAATCAAATCAAACTCGTCAGCACATTTGTGGTCTCTTGGCAATGATAGAAATCTGTCCTGGTTGAACTTATGTCCCTGTAAATACAATCTATATGCAGTTTCTAAACACAGCATGGACACATCAACGATCAATAATCATTCTCCATTGATTACCTGCTCCTCAGTCAATATCCACTCATCACCTACACACAACCAGAAAGGTTCTCATGCATTATGCATGTGCGTGTGTGTCTGTGTCTGTGTCTGTGTATGTGTGTGTGTGTGTGTGTGTGTGTATGTGTGTGTGTGTGTGTGAGAACATTTCAAAAAACATTTCATTCTTACTATCATCATGATCATGTCTAAATGTATCAATAGAATTGTCTATTGTTTCATTACTCATATTACAGAACAGACAGATTCTCTCGTGCTACATCCAGTCGTCATATAATTGCTCCAAAACATGCTGATGAAGGTGAATTCTGTGCTCGATTAAGCAGGACTGATTGATTTAGAAATCGGCTGTTTGACCTTGTTGTGATTTACTACACACATAAAAATACATACCAACAAATAAATGAACATAGTGTCATGGATCCATAGCGAACCCTGAAGCAGACTCATGCACCATAGATACGATTCCGTTTATTTCAAGGCATTTCAGGCATTTCAGGCATTTCAGGCAAAGGTATCCTGAGAAAGGATCAAAAACACCAGTAAAATCCAAAACACAAACAGAAACATCAGGAACAGGGGGAAGAACGTGGATGTTTTGACCCAAGGCGCAAAGACAATCTGGCAACTGACACATGAGGGAAAGGAGTTTATACTGTATATACACTGTCGAAGGGGAAGACACAGGTGAAGCACATTGATGATTGAGACTCACGGAGGGAAGAACAAGTGCGCAGTGACAGAGACGAGACAGCTGAGTGTCAAAATAAAACAATACGCGACAAGACAGGTGAGACAGGCAGACTTTACAAGGACACAGAATGGGACCTGACACAGTCGACTGTTTGGCCTTATCGTGTAGGTGAAACATGTTGATTTCTACACAACATAAAATATTGTGACATCTACTAAATTGTTTTCATTGGATCTTGTTAGTCACCAGATGTTTTTAACTGCATTAATATAATCATACTGTATTTGTCCCTTGTGCATATCGACCCGTAAGAGACAGTGTTCCTGTTCACTATTGAATAGTAAATTAATTTTACTTATATAGCGCTTGTCTACTGCATGAGCAGTCCACAAAGCACTTTACATTATTCACCCACTCCCACACCAATGGACGTGTCATGCAAGACGCTGAACCCCCACATCGGGAGTAGTTTAGGGTCCAGGGTCGACATGTGGGCAAGGGGAGATGGGGAATCCATCCTTCATGGCCTTTTCCATACATCTTTATCAGACATCAACAATGGAAAGTGAAAGGAGCTTCAGGAAAAGAAAATAAGGGACAGGCAGCAAAGCTGTAGAACTCATATCACTTTCCAGGTCTTTCAAAATATAATGAAACTAGTTCCACACCTCCATCATGCACTTGATTCACTCGTGAATTCTTCCCTTGCATTCAGACCACAAAGCTGACCAACAATGTTACAAGTGTTACAAAGGGATTCTTTGCAAAGGGAGAAAAAACACAAATCGAGAGACCAAAAGCATCTCAAAGTGCCAAAATAGACAAAGCTGCATTTAAAATAAAACACCAAGAATTCTACTTAAATTTGGGCTTCATTTTAACAGTCAATTCACATGCTCCACAATCACACTGTGGTCTGACCGGCTAACCGATAAAAACATAAAACCCACAAACTACTTCACCACAAGGTGAAAAAGTGGTCTGCATTAAAAGACCAGCTCTGGGAAATTTGAAATAATTAAAATAGAAAAATTAAGGAGCGAAGACCACCACTTTAAATGATCTGCCATCATTTTGTAATAGTTATATTGAGATTATTCATTTTGAAATTTGACAAATTTTGTGCATCTGTCAGACTCAGTCCTCAGCATTTCCCGATGGATCAGCCTACAGACGTTCATGTGCAGGAAATGTCACGTGGTGGTTTATAAAATAAATTATTGTTTCTTTCACAACTTCTGATGTGCAGCCCTACTCCTCCTCCGCCTCCTCGTCCTCCTCCTCCTCCTCCTCCTCCTCTTCCTCTCCACCACCACATGTGTCTTCAACCAGTCTGAGGAGACTCTCCATCATTTCCATTTGCTCCACCACCAGTAGCGCTTAGTACCAGGGGAGTCCTGTCTGCTTCCTCTCTTCAACTGGGTCAGTGCTTTATGATGTTGAGCCTCCACACTAGAAAGCCGTCGTCAAAACTTCAATAAACGTCAGTATTCCTCTTGTGAAATAACTTTTCTTGTTGAAACATTGTGAATTTTGTCTAATGAGCCCATCTTCAAGTTTACTAAATGCAGGCTCACGTTGTGTCTTCACCTTTCCAATTTATTCAGTATCCTCAAAGGCTTAAATTAAGCTATGTCATGATCCTTAATGTTGAATGTATAATACAACAAAATAATAGATTGATATAAAGCATTCTTCAAAAATATACATACGATTGCACTCTATGGAGTTACACAACATTCAAAATTTTCATCTTGAGTTCGCAAAATTCTAAAGGAGGCCTATTTTTAGTCATCTCTCATCGCCAGTGTTTCATCTTAAATTCACACAAATATAAATTCCTTGTCATATGCTACATTGGATAAACAGCAATAGCTCTCCAAGGCAACCTTTGAAATACATTTCTTGGTGAGGCATGCTCCGTTTCTCTGTAAACAATCTGTTGTGAGCAGTAATTGCAGTGTACCAAAGCTGCTGACAGAGCCGCCACACAAACGTAAGAGATGTTTGCTGGAAATGAATCAGCAATCATTTTAAAATAGTAAAAAATAGATAGTAAAAAAAAAAGCTAAACAAAACCGTAGAAATAATAGGGTACAAGAGAATGGAGGATGGTCCTACTGCTACATGTAACTAACTGTTCAAAGCAGAGCAAACATAAAGCAGGTTAAGTAAACACATCACAAGTACACTGTTGTACAGCAGGCGACAAATTGAGGTCAATGCATCCAACAGTGAAAAAATAATAATAAAACAAGTGTACGAGCCCACCATACACAGAAAGAATTCATATATGAGCTTACAAACACACAGCTCAGCACACATTATCTCTTCAATATTTAATCGACCATTATTCCCAGTCATTTAGCCATTTTAAGACACGAGCACAGTAACATACAGTTACCACACCACTGCAGCAACATGCCATTATGTCAGGTTTAAGTCAAGCTGAGACCGAATCAAATTACTGGGATTTGATTACCTCTACAGAGGAAAAAAGTTAGGATTACCAATTGGAATCGTTCCGATGTTATATTGTTATGTAATAAATTTCCCTACATTGAGTGACAAATTGACATATTTAGTTTGTGATCAGAGTCACATAAAAGCTGGTCTGAGAAAAGAGAAACACAACTCTAATTTGTCTCAACTAGTGTTTACTGAGAGAAATGACCCTCATGATAATAGTCACTGCTAAAAACTGTGAAAATGTTAATTTGTTTAATTTGTGAGCTGCATTGTTTGCAGGTCAGGATGTCTGAAGAACTGTTGTGAAATAATGTTAAACCTGGGATGACTAGATTCTACAGGTCAAGTGAAGAGAGCAAATATGAAAACACAAAATTAATAGATTACAATATGATGTGGTCTTAGTAGGTTTTGGTGAAATGTGGTGTTTATTTCTAAATTGTACCCTCGTTTGTTAACATTTGCATTGGGCTTTAATGATAAATATTGAACTCAAACAACATGTGTCCACCACTTTTCAGGTTGTTCAGGACGTTCACAGTGCTGCCAGCTCAACCGATGTGTCAAAGCAAGACATCTATGTGCACACCATTAAGACATCTTAAATAACAGACTCGTAAAAGTGAGACGAGTTACACTTTTGTTTTGTTTTTTGTTTAAAAAACTGATAAAGCAACCACCACTTTTTTTTTTTCAGAAGTTAACTAGTAAAAGTTGGGATTTACCTGCTTTTTCTTAGTTGCTCTGTCAATCAACAATAATTTTGGATCAGAATTTTCCAGTAACTTCATTCACACTGCATTCACAGACAGCTGAGTTGGCTGGTTGTTCACTGTGACCTCTGTTACATCACTCCAAAAAACAATCAGTTGTCAGTGATCTCAGAGCCACAGAGTCCCGGGAGGCTGATTCAGGTTTGCAGTTATATCATCATGACACCAGCAAGTAAATCAAGTGTGTGTCCCCGTGAGTGTGGCTGCGATTGTCTGTATGCGGTGGAGCATACCTTTAAGTTAAAAAATGCCGGTTTCAGTTTGTCTGTGCTGCACGGCCCCTTTGGCATCCGTGTATTTGTATGTATCTGTCTACATCTCTTTAGGATTTCCTTCTGATCCCTGACAACAGTGTTACTAAGCTGTTAAATCTGAAGTGCAAACAGACAGAGGCACACACGGCGAGGGGATATCACATGAAACTGAGCGAAAACAGCAACGCTCGGAGCTGTTTCTGGCCACATCATCAAACGACACCTTTCCTCTGTCTGGCTCTCGGTGCAGGCGTTTGTTGAGAGAAGAGAGACAAAAACAGACCAGACAGAGAATGAAATGGGGCCAAACATGCTGAGATGCTTAAATCGAGAATACAGAGGCAAAGAGAGGACCAAAAAAAAAAAAAAAAGAAGAAGACTTTGCATGGCAGAGACAGAGAGAGTGAGAGACTCAGAGTGAGGTGGAGAGAAATAAAGAGTCTATGTCATGTCCAACAAGGGCAGAATACATATTTTATGCATCCAAAGGCTGGATATTAAAAATTAACCCGGTCATCCTGTCTCTACATGATCTCACCTAATGATGGCAAAGTGCTCCGCTCTCCGACTTGCTTCAACACACAGATGCATTCACACACTTTAAATGGAGCTACAGTGCGCTGTGTGTTCAGTTTAGCAGAAGCAAAGTGCACTCTGGCATCTTTCAGAGAGAGTGTGTGTGTGTGTGTGTGTGTGTGTGTGTGCGTCCTCTACCACGTCTCCTCAGTAAAGAAACGTCTTCCAGACACTGACCAAGCAAATACAAAACCAGGTACAATAAATAACAGGAACCAACCAACATGCTGAGAATTAAAACACCCATGGAATCTGTAGTTTATTCACTCATCTATTGTTAATTCAAAGGGCTATCAGATAAACTTTGGGAAATTACAAACTCTGACCTAAACAGCTGTCTGGATAGAAGTGTGCAGAATAATTTAAACACCACTGTGTTGCTCTCACAGATCTCAACAGATCAGGATTATATGTGTCAATGTTTGGGTGATGTTTCTTAAGTTGTTGGTGCTTTGGTTTACAAAAAAAAAAACTAAAAAATATACTCACTCATGTACCGCATGTCAAAAAACAACAACAAAGAAAGAGAAAGAACATCTTTTTTGATTTTGGCCCAAATCTGACTTCAGAAATATTTGCAATGTTTTTCACAGAATTTCAGTGTACCATCTGTCCAGATGTGAGCTTTAAACTCGCTGCCAGCAGCTGCAGTAGGCTCAGTCACTGAACTCGAAACTCATCAGAAACTGTAAAGTACCCAAACCATATCTCTGCACTCTTTCTGTAACTTTTTAGTGTTGATTCAGTGCATTTTATTACAAAAAAAATCTGCAATTAGGATAATTCATTTTTGCATTTTTATTATTGTATAATGAAGCACTCTGGAACTTAAGCTTTGCCTCAACAAACTGTATAGTGTTGTCAATCATTGCAGCACAAGAAAAATATCAATATATTATCATATAGAAAGTGTAAAATCCAGTTTTCTGAGTTTTAAAAGATTCATTATAAATCATTAAAAAAGTGAATGGTTTGCTCTAATCAAGAACGTGTGATAGCTAAAAGTCAAGCACTAGGACCCTGGGTGTCCTGGCCCAGTTAAACACCGCTTGTTGTTTAATTAATATGCATGCCAGCTCAATTATGACGGGTCCTTATCGGCTACGACACAGTTCATTTCATGACATGGCATACCTAATTGGCTGAGCTGGAACACTGTGAAGGAGGAAGCGTAAAATTTCTGCTGTAACCCCACGAAGAAACAAGCGCTCCCTCCTATTTGCATAAACTGGCCGGGAATGATCCTCAGGAGAGAGAGAGAGAGAAAAAGACATGACGGAATTTGAAAATAATGATATGCGCCTCTCACCTCAACACAAACCCAGTTTACAAGCCTCAGAGCTGACCAGAACAAAAGGCACTTTCTGTTGTCATTGCTGCTGCTCTTCAGGGAAACAGAGCTTTGGGATGCTCATGAGACCAATTTGCCAATTCATTTACCAATTAGATTGCGTATGCAAGTAGGCTATTGAGCATGTGTGGCTACATTGTCCTTCTATTATCAACAGGGCCAACATTTCTAAAGGCAGTTTGTGTTTACCACCCAAAGCACGAGGCCCACAGCCAATGAAGGGATCGATGCCCAGGCCTGATGAGGATACGGCCGAGACAAATCAATGAGCTGGACATTGAGTGTGGGGAAAGCAGCGCAGGCAATCAAAACAGGAGATAATAACTCAGTCTAAACCCTTTGAAAGTCCTATTTCAAAGCATGCAGATGACCTTTTCTCACTTTTGGCCTAATACTAGTCTGGATGGATGGATGGATGGATGGATGGATGGATGGATGGATGGATGGATGGATGGATGGATAGATGGATAGATGGATAGATGGATAGATGGATGGATGGAAGCTGTCGACTCTAGATGCTAATATGTCCCGTCCTCTGACTCTGATAGACTCCGAGATTGGAAGAGAGCCACAGAAGATCAAAGACATGCAGTCGGTCAGCTGAAATATGAATTACGTCTATTGTTGGTGGAGGAACCTCTGGGTTATTGTCACCATCATCCTACTGTTTGCGATTGCGAGTTTGGAAAGGGACAGTGAGAGAGACAGTGGACAGGGCAGTGTGCCATATGTCAGCTCAATATTGATCTCATGAGCAGCACAAAGAGCAGTTTAAGTTTAACCTCTTCAACCACTGACCCACACACATAATAGACTTTTGTGTAATCATTAATTGGATCCATTAGAGAGACTACAGTGAACAACTTTTTTTGTTTTTCCTCCAAAATTTAGATCAGCTGAATTTTGCACTGACAGTCACAGTTGTAAGAAAAATCTATTGCGCAATCAGGATGTTCATCCATCTTCTATACCACTTCAGTTCAGGTGGAGCTGATCTCAGCTGATGTTTGAAGGCAGGGTACATTTTGGATAGGGTAATAATCCTTTACAGGTCCAACACAGAGACACACACATACTCACATCTAGATTTATAGGTGTATAGATGTAAAGCAATTAACCATAAAAACATTACTTGAATACCTGTAGAAAACCCACACACGCAGAAAGAGAATATGCAAACTCTACTTAAAAACCAGACTCCAACTGGGGATAATTATTCCTGTGAGGACAGAGTACTCACCACCAAAACACATAAACATTCTCAGATTATAAGTTTTCAAAACTGTTTTTTTGTCAAAATTACAAAGTTATGGAATGAGATCATCAATACCTGACTCACAAGAGATCTGCAGTCATTTAATGGGTTTTATCTTAATGAAGTTAA
>OMNM01006070.1:14458-39226 GCA_900302745.1 Parablennius parvicornis
CTGACTGAGGCGGGTGCTTTTTTTTTTACACCACCATCCTTCCTGTGCCCATCTCTCATTCATGCAGCAGTGCTGGCTGGCATGCAAATCCATTCGACAGCTGTCCTTTTTGATCAGGGGCTTGGCAGCCAGCTACAGAGCTGGTGCCGACGCTATGGGTGTCTTGGTGGGTAGCTGCCCCTGGCACAAGGCAAAGACGCGGAACAGATGTTGGAAGAAGGGGAAAAAGAACTCTGCAGGACCTGTAAGGAATATCGGATACAAGCTGGGCTCTGGAGAAATAGGAGTCCAGGGAGTGCAAAGCAAGCAATCCAAGACGAGCCACACAGCATCCAATTGGGAAACAAATCCAGTGTCTGTTTATGTTTTTGCTATTATGTCAGCAGTTGAATTCCCTTTAATGCTGACACAGTGCTCCTGAATGTAAATACCCTGGCTCACACAGACTTGAGTTAAACGTGTCTCCTAATGAACCTCCTCAGTTTAACAGTTCCCTTGCAGTGTTTATCTGCTGAAGTTTATTGTCCTCTGTGTGCCGCAAATCTCCAGAATATGCTGAGTGGATGTTGTGAGTTAGCATTAGCAGCATATTAGAGTCTTCTTTGACAGGGAATTTTAAGTGGGAACAGGAGTGAGCCTACTTTCAAGGCATCATCTAAGGGTTTGCATTATTGAAGGCTGTTTGGACTTTTTATTTTCCCACATTCAGCAATTTCCTCCTTGGCCTTTGAGAGAAGAGAAAATGGAAAGCACAACCTTGTACATCAAGTATACCTCATGTCACTTTTATATACTTAATTGAGAATGAACTGCAGGTGTGACCTTATGCTACTCTTCTTTATTAATTAAAATGGTTGGATTCCTCTTTTAATATTTTGCCCTCACATTAATTTACACACATTTTCCATTGCTTTGTCTTCTCCTGGAGACTAATAACCTGTTTCTTATCATTCACCGGCCTCGGTGACGTTCATATTTCAACAAAGTCATTAAATTCCTCTTTACACTTGCATGACTTTAATAGATGGATAGATACAGATATGATGCTCTAACAAGCTTTCTGAGACCATTAAAAGTCCCACGCTTCATCGTAACCGACTCGTTCATGATGCCCGGTCAAGGCCGAGGACTAATGAAACAAGACAAACTGGAAGTGGTGCGTCTGGAATGGGAGCAGTGGGAGGAGTGTGCAGAATCAGTCAGTGTCTTCCCACTTTTATTACAGCACGGATCATTAGTTGCAGGCAGGCCATCGACACTCCTGCTTGCAGAGTTTTAGGGCTTCACTGTCACCACATGAGTAAGATCCAAACAGAGCAATTGTAAACACAGAACACCAGGCTCTGATGAAACTCTTTCAATTACTTATAAAGAGCCTTGTAAAAGACAAAATACGTGCTGGACCTTTGCGGGGGTGGGGGGTAATCACAGAATCCATGTCTATTGTTATGATGTATATTTGTGTGCGAGGGAGAGAGCCAAGCTTGAAAAATATATATATATTTGTGGTGCTATTTATTTATTTTTTTCCCTTGACTTTCATAACATCTGTCTGCTGGAGGCAAATCTCATGCTCATCACACCTCCGTGCCTGGCAGGTTGAATCAACACAACACTTTGCCACAGTCCTGCAGATTGTGATTGAGAGGCAGTCTGAATTATTAAAAGACGGCTCTTGGTCATTGCGCTCGCCCGGCAACGTCAGCATGTTGATAGTAGCAATACTGAACGTTATAGGACAACTGGGAGAGTTTGAGATGAAGAAACCAGACTGGAGGAGGTCTTGTGAAATTACAAAAAGATTCCGCAGGCACTGTGATCGTTTATCATTTTTTTCACAGAGAGGGTTGTTTGATATGCAGATGGTGATGATCTCATGTTTACGTGGGGCTGAAGCTTTGGCACACTTGATGCTTTCATTGATGTTTTACTCGTTGCCCCGTTCGTAAAATGCCTGGAACAAGAGTGACTAAAACTGTGGCTTTACAGCGTTTCTCCTGTTTGTTAAACAAAATAAGTCTGCCAGCAGCAAATCCAATCATGATTATGCTGTCATGGTGTACAGGAGCACTTACAAGCTCCAAATCGGCCTGAGGATGTGTACATGGAATGACATCTTGTCTGTAATAACTCTCCGTATTCAGCCCAATATTGTCGAGTTTATTCGTGAAGTGACACACACAGTTTAAACACTAACAGGAAAGAGGAGAACACTGATGAATAATGTTGATTACAGGTTAGATTGGGACAATCTGTATTTATCCAGTGTGTTTACAGATTGTCCTGCCAATATTAGTTTTCATTACTGTGATCTGCACTGATCGGGGGCTCTGGAGCTCAGCTGCAAAGCCACTCCGGGTCAAAGACCAGCTGTCATCTGGTCTGAGTGACGCAGCTGTGTGGAGCGGTAGCAAGCCACAATACAACAAAGAAAACACTAGTTTTGCCTAAAATAGACATTTCAAATTTCTTACAAATTCAAACAGCAGCAATCAAGTGTGTGATCGTCGAGTGGCTATAAAAGAAGCGCCCAAAATATCTGGGAATGTAATCAGATGTAAGAACTTACATATTCACTCAGGCTGCAAAAAAAATAAAAAAATCATCAGAAATAGATCCAAGCCATCCAATTACTACTACAATATCCTCATGTGAATATATTCTAATGCGCACATACATAACCAATTACATGCACATACATCTAGTCCATTCAAACGAGACAGCTTCTCATGATGATAGTCGAATTGCCTATACTACATGGAAATAAACAAATATTAAGTAAAAATATTCCATTACGTAGAAGTTTAAAAATATATATTTTTACTGGTATTTCTAATAAATTGGAGATGTCAAGTCCTGATCTTGCAATGGCAGGATAACTGAGCCAAAATGATAAAACCTGACATCTCTGAAAAAGCTTTTTCCACATTTTCATACACAGATCTCCATGTTTCCTTGTCATTCACACACACATTCATTTTGAATGAAGATGTGAGCACATCCATAAGACACCAAAGAAGGTGAAGACTCTCAGCATATGACATGGCAGCAATACACGTTTAATTCGCTTTAATATTAATTCTGTTACTTAGGTTGTTTGTTTTTCCTTGACAGTTATAGCTTCAGATAACATCGATAATGCAATTACATACCATTGAGAAATGTTGAAACAGTGATGTGTGGTATGGGGCAGATAAATGACAAGATTCATTCATTTAGAAGGTTAAGACTTCATTCAGTTTCCACAAACAATGCCTCGGAGGTTTCTTGCTTTTCATTTTTCACTCTAGTCATTAATGAAATCATTCTATTAGAAATAACTGCTAAATTGAGTCTTTCTATATTGTAGATGTCATTGACTATCTTTCTGGATTTTATCTTTTATTATCCCTTGTTTTTGTTTTTATGATGTCGCATCTGTTGTTTTAATTTAACTGTTGTTTATATTCACCCACTGTTGTAAAGCACTTTGATTTTATCTGTGAAAAGCGCTTTGTAAATAAAATGTACTTACCTACTTCCTTTGTTGTTCTATGTGGGCAGCTCAAAATATAAGCAAAGAGATAGTTAATTTACACTCAGATGAGACACTGCAACATAAATGTTGGCCAAAATGTTGACGTTTTCAAGAAGTAATACAGAGAAATGAGGTAGAGCATGGCTTTTATTTTTTTTTTCATTCTTATATTCACTCTGTTTTCAGCATTTCTTAAATCCTTGGTCCACACTTGAGATGTCTGTTTTAGATATGCTCGAAATAGATATTGATCATGAAGTGCCTTCACTGCTTTAACAGGTCTACTTCCTCCTATTTACTGTGGTTAGTTTCTCTTTCTGGTTACCATCACATTCATTCTTTTATTTATGGCTTCTTCACAGACCCCACTCCTAAAATAGAACTTTTCAACATTTGGCACCAGTGGAGAGCAGCGAGATGTGATTGACAGATGGAGCTGGAGGATATGCAAAGGTACGCACACACAGAAAGCACACCTCAGCACAGAGAGCTGGGATTTTTTTTTTTTTGCCTCTCACAGGTTATTGCATTATGTTCTCAAAGTGTGATGCACTTAATTATGTCCTCGGCAGTGAATCAACGCCGATGAGTAGTCACGATCTCTTCACAGCTCATGAATGTGGTTCAGCGTGGAGAACTTGCAGGATGTGATCGGGTTTTAAACCTCAATAGCCGAACAGAGGCCAGAATGCAAACTTCACAAAACATGGCTGACAATGGCAGTATGTTTCAAATCTGGTGGCGGTACTATATGGTTTCCAAATGAGGTCAGGAAAAAAGGCTCGGCAGACAAAAGGCTTCATGGGACTGAGTTTTGTTTAGAATATTCATATTCTTTTTGACAAATGGGCTGCCGGTGATCAAATAACGGCTCAGAGGGCTTTTAAAGACGCTGTCAAATTCTGCAAGCAAGTTGATGTGAGGAGAGGGAGTTGTCATGTGTCAAAGACGGGTAACTACACTGCCACCTGAGAGAATAAGGAGAATGTGTCGGTGACTCATGCTGGCAGCAGATATGCATGAGACTAGTTGACATGCTCATGAGTTGTCACTTAAGAGCTTGTTATGATTTCAGTCTTCATGTACAAAATCTCAAAGGTGCATTTGCTACTTGTTTTCGTCGGAATAACCATTTATGGAAAATCTCTTGTGAGGAAATTCAAATACATTAGGAGCCAGGGAAAGATAAAACTATACAGTTTCAAGCTTTTTGTAACTGCAGCAAAGATGGAATAGTAACATTCAAAATCAGCAGATTCAAAGAAGTCGAAGAGAAAATCTTGGTGAGAGAAATTATCTGAGGGCTGCGAGGTTTGATTCAGTCTTTCTTAATAATACTTTAGATGGTAAGATCGAAAGACTGCTTGAGTTTTAATGATCATGTAAGGTAAACTAAAGAATGCAGCTGCTCTCATCTTAGTCGACCCGCCTTGTTTTTGTTTTCTCAAATTTTTGACCAGTCAGAAATTATTACATCTCTTGTTTGCAGGCTCAGTTATCTTTATGTTCTGACGTCCTATTTTTGTCTCTTTCTTCTCTTCAACATTCTCTCTGTAGCTGATTGCCACTTTATTTTGCTCATAATTAAATTCCTACCTGAAGCCAACTGTGCCAGTTTACAAGGAAGTTGTCAACAGACATGTTGATGCCATTTGTTAACTTTTATATGTTTGTTTTGATGTTTTCCCCGACGGCTACATTACACAAAGTTTTACCCTGTTTATTGTACTGATTAGCCCATTATTGAAATTCACCTTGTTGCTCGTTCGCACACACACACAGAAACCTTTCTGTGTGTCGGCCGCTAATTTGGCTTCCCAATTAGTGCTGTCCCTGCCGTTTTGCTTTCGAATCTCCCCTCTTGATTTTTCTTAGCCTGTTCAGACTCCTCTTTGATTTTTCTTCCTCTTAGTAAAGAGAACCCTGGCGTCTCCTCATGAAATGATAACAAACTGTTGTGCACCTGTTAGATTTGGATGCCAGTTTGCATGCAGTTTGATGCATCTCATCATGACAGCTGTTCTCAATGAGGATGTCAGCAACTGCTCAGCAGGCCTGTGGTCAGTGCCAAATTGATGTATTGCCATATTATTAATTATCCATCAAGCAGTTTTTATCTTTTTTATTTCAACTGCTTTTAGAGATTTAGGATTGTGCTTTTTTTTATTATATCGTCACATATGGGATAATTGTCTGTATGCATGATATCACTATTTTAAAAGACAAGTACTAACTTCTAGCTACTTGATGATGCCGAGTACAGATATGACCGATGCTGATACTGATCATTCAGACTTTAATCATATGTAGCCTGTAGTGTCCCTGGTGTGTGACCCGAAACTCTATAGCATGTAGTATGCAGAACTCTAATGTACTATTTTTCACCTCCTCTTGATATTTTAGCAGAATATAATTTACATTCTGTCTTTCGTTTGCCAGTCTCATTGATATTAAAGAATCTGTGGATATTACTCGTGCGATGAACTCTTGCATTTCTGCAGGCGACGTTACTGATACTTGACGTGACATTGTACCGCCCAGTTGTAGTTGGAATCTTTTCCGAGTACGAGTTCTAACGAGTGGTGCATGCATCCAGAAAATAAAACAAAATCAAACATGTCTTTTCATATAACCAGTGTCTCTATAAAGACTGAAGCATTTGAATGGCTAACTCAATTCAAAGCATGTTTTCAAATTTGGGACTAGGCGGAGTGGGACCACATTAAACATGCTACCATTATAATACTAAAGGTTTTCCCGAACCCATGCAGCTCAATGAAATCGCACCCAAGTGTTTTTTTTACAACTAATAATCCGCATGAGCAGAGGAAGAAAATATGCAGTGATGTGTGAACGGGAAGTGTCTGGGTGAATGAGAGAGATTGTGGGAAATGGTGAGACTGTGATCTGGAACGGAGTCAGCAGTGGTTGAGCAAAGCAGGGCAGTGTTTATATATATATATATATATATATACACACACACACCTTGTTACCGAGAGCAAATGAAAGCAAACGGTTCAAAAGATCTTAGCTGAAGTAGTGTGTCCTGCTACTTTCTGATCTCCTTTACAGATCATTTGTCTCTGTTGGAGTCTGATATGAAATAGCTTTATTAGCCTGTCTTTACACCTCATTGCTTAACAAACTTTCAGGATGACTTAACTTATTTAATTTAATTACAGAGGAAGCTCGGATAATCACAATAATCACATGCTGGAAAATTACAATGCACAGCCAAACTGTCTATTCATGTTTGTCTTTTCAAACACTAGTCTGCTTTTGAATTATGCTTTACTTTGATGTGAATATTTGTATATAATAAAATGAGATTGTTACACATTTCATTTGGCTAACACATCTTGGTCAATCCATCATGCAATCCTATTTTTACATGTACATAAATGCAAACACTAATTAAAAGGCTCCAAAGCCCAGACTCAAACTGGAGATATTTCATTGTGTGGTGAGAGTTCTAACGACTACCTCATCACCTGCGCTCCTTGATGAGGTTGTATATTTTCCAACTCACATCCTTTTGGTTTCCTGAACCAGCACAAGTATGCTGTTTTTCTTCTAGTGCTTACTTTAAATCATTGTCAATGGCATTTTAATGATAGTATGAAAAACTATTGCATCTTAGATTGTCTGGGTCCACTTTGAAAGTAGCTTTTACCTGAAGGTATTTTGGTTGGACCAACTTTGTGAAAACTTCAGCAAATTGATATTATGCCATATTCGTTGTGCCTTAAGGTTTGAAGAAGGTATGGACATTGAAATCCCTTCCTTTTACTCTACTACATGCTCGTCATTCTCATTAAAAGAAGCCAAGGAGAAGCAGTTGGATGACAGCCTTTTAAAATATAATAGAAATCTCATGGCTTGAATATCAGCTTTCCAATTTCACCCCTTTGCTCCGTCTACATGTCTATATTCCATTATTCATGGATGACGGAGTTGCCAAGGAACGTGTTGCCCCACTTTTTCCTTTTCCCCTTCTCTTCTAATACATTGAAGTGAAAATGAAACCAACTCAGCCCAAGGCCCTGTCTGTGTTTCCATGTAGCCCATTTCCACTGCTGTAGTCATGATGAGAATTAAGCTGGGAGCCTAGAAGCTCTGTGCGATGCAGATTGCGGCTGGAAAGCAGGTTATCCTTCCATTGGAAGACGCTGTGCATGACACGCCACAACACCTTGCTTTTGTTCCCAAATCCGCAGGTGAACAATGGAAGCTGTTCACTGGCACCGGCTGAACCCGAGCTGCCAGCCTCGTTTTCTGCCGACGGCGAACAAGTCAAAGTCAAAAGTGGAGCAAACAGCTAAATTTAGTAAAAACCTGTTTTACTGGCCAATGAACCGCAGTGTGTCTGTGAATGAGTGCAGATCGATAACTGTGCTTGATTTAATACATTTGTAAATAGAGTGGGGTCGACTTGAGTCTGTTTGTATGCTGTGTTCTCTGATGTGGAAGCTTTGTTTGGTTGTGTGCAGCTGTGGGCCTGAATATTGTTTGGGTGCACGTCTGTAGCTTTGGGGTTTTGCGAGCACTACTCTGGGAGTTTTGTGTTCAGTCTTTCCATTAATAATGGACAACAACATCTGCTTCAGAGGATTCCTTGTCAAGGCCTGAAACTTGAAGCAGTGGAGGTTTAAAGAGCCATTTATTATGTGCATGTGCTGCCATTTAACAGGGATTATGCACAGCTTTTGGCATTGCTAATTTAATAGCATTGATAAAAACTGAAGGCAAGATGTTTTCCTGACATGTTTTTTTCAGTGTCAAGAGACTCTCCAGACACAAGTTTGATCTGACAAACTTTTAAACCCTGGTGAAACTCCAACTTTTTATATCCCTGGTAGCAAACCGAAAAAGTAAAAAAAAAAAAGTGGATTGATTCAATTTGCACATTAGCTGATAGTCTTCAAGGGAGCGCTCAGTTATGGATTTCTAGGGAGGGCTCTTGGATCATGATTTCAGCTTTGTAATTAAAATTTCATCAAGTTATGAAGCGTACCAAAGGCTAAATGAGCATAAAGGTTAATCATCTGTTCAATAGCTAGAAGGTCAGACTTTGTGTATTTTGGATTGTGTGTGATACTCGGTGAGCTGTGCTGCTGCTGTGGCTAATATCGGCTGCGCGTTGACATGAAACTAATGAACATGTTAAGTGTGAGCTGTGACAAGCATTTTCAATTAAAGGTTAATTGTTAATTAAAAGCACGTGGAGTGACACAGCAGGAAGGTAACAATAATTGTTATTGACCTTGAGATAGGGTGACAGTGCACTTTTGAAAAACTGCTGGCAAGAGATACACAAAAAGTGCCTGCACTGTCTAATCTATGATGCATGTATGTTTCTGCAGAAGGCTTTACCTCCTCTTATTACCATGTATCTCATGTGCTTGTGTTCAAACAGTTCTTGCTAGGAAGTATTGCCATAATTACCTAATGGCCCATTGCCAACACCTACATTAATGAATTTCCCTCAATTTCTCTCCTTGTTTCCCCTCCCTCCACTACCTTCTTGATTTGCACCACTTCTGTTGAAATAGTGTGAATACCTGGGCCATATTTCTCTTTCTTTCTTGCAGCGTTCCTCCCATTCTCCTGTATTCAATCACTGAGCTACTCTCACGTGTGCACAAAGCAGTGACAGAAATATCTGAACGAAGATATTGCTCTCCATGTTCTAGAAACTGGAGGAGTGTGTATATTGCCACACTGCGATCCGAGTAATTGATGTGTTTTTACCAGTGATGCACAGATTGACATAAGTCATTTACCTGCCGCCCACTCC
Source organism: Parablennius parvicornis (assembly GCA_900302745.1). Taxonomy (NCBI): domain Eukaryota; kingdom Metazoa; phylum Chordata; class Actinopteri; order Blenniiformes; family Blenniidae; genus Parablennius; species Parablennius parvicornis. Next base: position 23,773 of record OMNM01006070.1, read on the forward strand.
AATGAATAATTGCCTCACATATCAAGACAAGCACCTGGTCACACATCATGACAGCCATCATTCCTCAAAGGAATGTCATGTGAATTATAATACTTAAATCACTCCCACGCAAAAGTTCTCTGACCTCCTTTTTATTGTCTTAAATGTACTTTATTTCCCCTTGGATCAAGCCCAAATTTATTGCTTCATGGGCCAATGTCCCAAATCCTGGAGTTTCTTAAGCTTTGTGTTTTCTAAGTGCCAGTGTTATTGTTGATGTTTTTTGGCAGTAGTTTTCAGGTAGGAGAGAGTCAGTCATACAAAAAGCACTTTTCTACTAGTATCTACTCAGCCCTGCTGTACTCTATTTGCCTTTCCTTTGACACTTTTCCATTAGGTGTTAGTACCTGGTCACAGGTACGTTTGTGGTACCTGCTTGCCTGAGGTTCCAAGCGAGCTGAGGAGAGTAGACAGAGTGACGTCGGCAGACGGCAGGCTGCTGATTGGCATTTTTTAAACCGATGACAAAAAGAAAGCTCATAAACAGAGATAGATGCACGGAAATCAACCCCATGGAGCAACGATGAGGTGCACACGTTTCTTAAATAAAGGGCACGTGGAGGCAGTAGTAGAGGGTGGACAGCAGGACGATCGCAACTTATCGATTGTGGTTGTTTGTGTGGTACATTGAATTAATCTCGTTAACATATGAAACTGGTAAAAAAAAACAAAGCAATAATGCAATGGTAGCAACCATGAAGAAATATCAAACTATTTTAAATATAGAAATTATGTTCTCATATTAGGATTCATTTAGCTCAAAAGTGCTTTCACAAGTTATCTTGTAAACCATGAATAAGGAAGTGAACTTATTTTAATTTCCATCAAAGAATGACACTTGTTCCAGCCAAGACACTTAAGAGTTGCTCAGAAATCCCTTGTAATTAATTGTGTGTCTCATCTGAATACAGAAATCATTTCTACAGCAAAATAGCATCCCGCTCAAACGTCCGTATGTTCAAACAATCTCTCTTAAATGCTAGGGGGCTAAGTAATAGCTGAAATAATGCCTCTTCTGTAAAGGGAATCAAAATGCATTCATTGTCTTGTGTTTTCATCTTGTTGTGGTTGAAAATTGAAATAAATCATAATCAAACAAACAATGTTTATGTCTCATTGCTCTAAACCATTAAATTGATTAGATTCCAATGTTCTTTTTCTATTCTTCTTTTTTTTTTCAACTGACATAATTTCCGAGGGTTTCCTCGTTTTTATGGACCAGGCAAAGTAAATGCAGTGGCATGCCATAATTTAACATGTAGTATATTGAACAACAGTGTATTTGGCACCAGGTCCAAGCTTGCAATGCTAGAATTCTTATTCTTGTTACAATTTTTGTGATGGATGGGGCAATGTTTGACATCCCACCTTAGAGAATACAAGAAAGGTGACTTGGCAGAAAAATAAATATTTGTAAATGATAGATATATACTGTATGTGTAGTTGAACACCATTAATCCTGTTATGCATGTGCAGGGCACTTGTTTGTGAAACTGTTCCCGACCCAGGTCACAGCGGAGCTTTGTTTTTTCTTACTTTTTCATAATTCTATGTTTATTTTAAAGTGATAGGTGATACATCTGGTCTTCATTGCTGCTAATTTATCCATCAGTTACAGGTCAGTAGTTGTATTTGGATTGAAATCCTCATGAGAACCTGTTTTATTGACATGATTGAATCGCTGTGCAAAAATGTGTTTTTACCACAAAGGACTCTGATTTGATACGTTTATCTTTTGGATGTATTTATCACATAAACAAGTGAAATATGTTCATTGACGTTGCAAAAGAAAGATATTATGAAGGGAATTGTGTAAGAAACTGACAAAGACAAATTGAAATCTGAATGGCAAAAGTATGGGTATTTGATAAAAGGAGCTTACTGATATAAAGTGATGGAGTCTAAAAAAAAATTTACTTTCTCTTTTATCTTATGACCTTTTAGTATTTGTATCGCTCCCACTCCGGAAATATCCATCAGATTTTGTCACCAAACAATCGTTGGATATTTATCTATTCATTTTATTCCGAACATGTAGAAAAAAAAAAAGATTCATGAGAAACAAACAACAATGTACAAAGAAACGGACAATCATGCAAATGAGGATGATTTTGCGATAGTCTCTTTTTTTTAATGCTCAGTCACTTCTGGACCTCTTCTGGTATCTTGCACGACTGTCAAAGTCTTCAGAAGGTTTTCTCTTTTTGGAGGAGGTCTGACTCTGTTCGGGGGTAGATGGCTCAGGCACGGTATACGACTTCCTTCTTTTGGGTGTATTGTCAGGTGTATTGTTGTAGTCATGTACTCTCTTTTGTCTTTTGGGCTCAGGAGTCTTCTTATCATCGGAATCCTTCTGGTTTGCCTCCAGTCCTGAGGTGACCTTGGCACCCTGATCAACGGGAGACCTTTTTACGCCCGTTTCTCCTTCATTCTGACAGCAGACCTTCATCGTCTTGACGTCAAAGTGTTGAGAAGTTTTTCTCTTTTTGGAGGAGGTCTGATTCTGTTCGGAGGTAGATGGCTTCGGCATGATATATGACCTCCTTCTTTTGGGCTCGGGTGTATTGTAGTCATGTGCTCTCTTCTGTCTTTTGGGCTCAGGTGTACTTTGGTCATCCGGTGCCCTCCTCTGTTTTTTGGGCTCAAGTGTCTTCTTATCACCGGAATCCTTCCTGTTTGCCCCCAGTCCTGAGGTGACCCTGTCATCTCGAACAAAGGAGGACCTTCTTTTTCCGCCCGTTTCTCCTTCACTCTGGCAGCAGACCGTCATCGTCTTGATGGTGGATGTGGCACTGAAAAATAAAGGAATCCTTCTATTGGCCACATTCATCTTCCATGTAAATGCAAAATTAATATTCCCTTGATTTTATTGAAGTTATTGAAAACACTAACTGCTTTGAAGTGGCAGTATTTACTTACAAGGCACTGGGAGCTTGCTTTGTGATAAAAGGATGCTGCAACACCTGACGTGGGGTCAAACGATGCTCAGGATCAAGCTGCAGCATCCCCTTCAGCAAGTCTATGAACATCTCAGCATCTCTGATGTTCTCCCTGGAGGCCTCTCTGTCTGCTGTTTTGCCAGGGTGGATAGGTCGGAGCTGGAATTTGAAGCAACACCAATGAAGGTCTGGTTGTATCTTCTGTGACAGATAACGTCACCTTCTAGGTTTTACAGTGAAACAAAAAATGCACTTACATGCAATAAGTCATCCAGCGAGGTTAACATGGTTTTCCTTTTGTCTTGGAACTGGCCTTCTTTCTCCCCAAGGAACAGTTTGGGGATCTGAACAGACATCAAACAGACCAAACAAAGGCATTTATGCAATGTCAGAAATAAACAGAGAAAACATCATGCATAAGATTGTTGGAAATGTGACGTACCCTCAGCCTCCAGCCATTAGAACTGCTGTCTTTCTCGAAATAACACACTGTAAACTTTCCCTTGTCCAGCAGTGTGTTTTCTGGCTGTCCCTGCGTCTGTGCAATGTATCGCATCTGGAAACGCAACAGAACATTATATGAAAAGTCTACATTGTTTTGTATGTCTTCTAATATACTATGTGCAATAATAAGTAAAAAAAAATTCCATGAGAATGGCACCTAAAAAAAAGAAAACAAAGTTGGTCAAAATTACCATTTCGTACTGACTGCTGCCAGAATATAACAATTCACCCTGGTATAGAAATGCTGCAATGCAGCCCAGGGACCACATATCCACTGATGTGGTGTAAGGGAGGCCCAGCAGGATTTCAGGAGCTCTGATGGAAATCAAACAACCAATAATAGATTAGCTTCTTGCTCTTCTTCCAACACTATCTCTATATTTTTGACCTTACATCCAACTTTACTGAACATCAAAATCGCAACAACTTCAACAAGTCCATGAAAACCTCAGAGAGGTCTGAAAGTTCATGTTCATATCCATGTGATTAGTTCACTACTAATAGAGCAGTAACTCACCTGTACGGAAGGGACTGGATGTACGCTCCTTGACGAGCAGATGACAATTTATGTGCCAGACCAAAGTCGATTAGTTTGACTCGGAATGGCTCCAGTCCCTGGTCCACCAACATTATATTAGCTGGCTTCAAGTCAGCATGGATTATGTTCAGACTCTCCAGCTGAACAAGTGCTGATGCGATCTCTCTGAGGGTGGACCTGATGTCCTCCAGTTCGAGAGGTTGGGAGTCTCTCTCTTTCATGAAGTCCCCCAGACTTCTGTCAAGATACTCAAACTCGAAACAAGAATAACCATATATTTTAAAGGCTCCGTGCCATTGAACCAGGTTAGACTTCTCTGGGTCGAGCTGCTGCACCTCTTCCAGCATCGAACGCTGAGAATACATGGTGAACACACATTAACTTCATCATGTGGGTTCATATTTCCTGCTGTGATTTTGAATTCATTCAGCTAATCGAGGGGTAGAAAATAAATTCTTGTATTTCATACCTCCTGTTCAAGGGCTTGAGAGCTGGAATCCTCTGTCTTTATCATCTTGACTGCGACAATTTTGGAGTCGCTTAACCTCCGGCACTTAGCGACTGTACCAAAGGTTCCTTGGCCCACAAAAGACTCCACGATGTAAACATCAGTGCCTGAGTGAATCCTCATTCCAGTTGGCATCTTATGAGGCAAGGTGAACGATGCTGCTGCAGCCATTTAGAAATTCAGATGCTGGTGAATGTTCACAGGTGACAATAAGGAGAAGATGAGAGAATAAGGCTCTATGGAACAGGACCATTATACATTGACTTGAGCAAATTTCCATGAACCACAGTCAGACCTTGATATATTACACTTTTAATGTTAAACAGCAGATGAAATTGGAATTACAGCATTCATTATAAGTGATGGTGGTAAAATGTAACTTTGGAAATCAACCACAAAACTACAAATACACATGCATCTAAGACAATTGAAATATCATTGGGAAACAAATAATTTTGTTAGATTGCTAACATTTGAAACATTTTAGTTGTTCACATCATCTCAAAAAAGTCAGATTTTTTTTTTAAACATTGGAACATTTTATTAAAATAAATATGAAATCATTTTCCACTGCATTCCTGTGTTTTTGATCATGTACCTGTAATTCTGAGCTAAAATCTCTCAAATGTTTGTGTTTGACCTGAAGATTGAAGCACATGCAGGAAAAACAAGGCAAGTTTGTTGAAGTTCGAAGGATGTCAGGTGTCTACAAAGAGATCCACAAGGCAACTGAACTAAGGTTCAGGGAACTGTGAATGTAATTTTGTGTGCATGTGACAAAGTATGATGTCATTGAAAGGTGCTCCTTTCAACTAGGCTCTCCCTTGGTCTGTGATCTCTGATTCTCCTCCATGAGGTGCCTCTCACATCCACTTTGTATGGCGCACTTCTTTTTTTTTTTTTGGTAACGGTAAATGAAGATTTAAAGCCATAAAAATTACCAACCTTACAACAATATTAAATCTTCAACATGGAACCAGTTTCTTTCAATGTGAATGATCCAATCTATCTTCCAAAATGTTTTCAAAATTCATGTCCGAAAACTTGAAAATGAGTAAATAATAAATATGTTTGCCCATTTCAAGGTTAAAACAACATGAAATCATTAGCACTGTTTGAATAATGCACTCTCAGACTTGGAGAAACATTAAATCATCAATACTGAATCTGGGAAAGACGCTCCAACTCTGGTTTTATTGTTCTTTTTAGGCGTTTCTTATTTTGGCATGATTTTATTAGTGTTGTCCTTTTATCTGCATGTTTATTCTGTTGTTGGTTTTATAATCTTTTATCGTGTGTTTGGAACTTGAAATAGAGAATTATTATGTTACTACCTGTAACAAATGGAAAATAAATAAGTGGAAAAGTAGGTAGAGGAGATGGAAGATATCAAAGGGTCACTTGTTAAAGGAGTGAAAAGTTGGGCCATGCAGAGCTCTGTTCTGTGAGTTTCATGAAGTTCAATCCAGAGTTTTGGAGTGTATAGTCCTATCAGCTGCACAAGCTTCAGGAGAAAACAAACAAGCGAACAGCTTTTAGTTCCTGTTTAAAAACATGATCTGCATACTCAGGGTGTTCAATCCCACCTTAACATTGACATACTTCATGTGTTGCAGGCAGAGTGAATAAATGGGTTGCAGCACATTCTCAGATTTTCTGAGTCTTTGGCCTCGTCCTCAGTTTGGGGTCATGAGAGTTGGATATCTTGCATATAATGCCTCTGGATTTGAATGTTACTAATTTTTTTTCACAAATGGTCATTCTACATTGGTTTGATTCGAAGACGATAAAGATTTTTCTGGAGAGGTAAAAATGAGACAAAGGCATTAAAAACTATAGGTTACACAGTTTATTTCAACCAAATCATGTCTTATAATTTTACATTATTCTTATATACCTTCAAAGAATAAAGAAACAATATATTTAATGCTTGCAGTTGTATTGAAAAATAGGTGCAAACTTTTGGATAAAATGAAAGAAAACAGAATCTGGGGTCCTTTGCTGGAGCTCCTCAGTAGTACTGTTTCTGCAGGGAGGCCACCGCCACGTTGAGGAACTTCTGAAACGCTGCCTGGACATCAGCTGTGAATTCTTTACCCAACTGAGCAGCAATCACAATGGTCAGGCTGTCACCCAGGAGCTGCAACACAACACAGCATGCATGAGGAGAGGCCTTAATGTCACTCAGTGTGGATAATAGCACCATAGTCTTTCCTCAGAACCTTTCCTCGAAGTTTCCAGGGTCCAGGGGTAGACCACCAGACACCTGAGGACACATGGAAACGTCCACAACTCTCAGTTCAAGAGATTTACAATCACAATACTCAGAAATAAAGTTTGAAGTGTCACCTGGTAGGAGCAGCAGGACCAACAACATCATAGACAATCTTGGAAAAGATGTGCTGGATGGTTGCACGCTCCAAGTCTGTCCATTTGACCATTTTCACTTTTTTGGACCGTTACACTTGACCTGTGTTGGTCAGCAGGATGCTTTGATGGGAGCTGTGAGATCCTCCAAGCTGAGTGGGACAACTGTTGGCCAAATAACATTTCTTGTGAAGAAAAACAGAGAATGCAATGCTTACAACATACGATGCTTAAAACATATTAGTGGTCAAAAACTTTTATCAACATTTATATTGCTGTTTCTGTGCATATTCTCTCTTCTTGTTAGTCATATCCAATAACTACTTTCCAGCAAAGGCTCCAAGTATTTTTATTCACCACTACATTTTATTTACCTATATGTCATATTATAGCTCCTGCAGCCCATGGAACCACTACAGCTGAAAAATGTATGAGAACATATCAATTTGAAAAGGTAGGCTGAATATTCAAGATGCTTTGTAAGTAATTGCTAATTCAATTAATCTTATTAGATTCTTTGGTGATGTGAAACTTTTATTTATTTCTTCATTAGATGGCATCACACAGAAGATTGGATTTATCGACTTTTGCAATCACCTCTAGAGGAAATCTTTTTCATGTTTAAAATAATTTTTGATAATTTCTTAATTCAGATATACTTCCCTTTTAAGATTTGGGTTTTTTTTTTTTAGCACAAGTTGCATTTGAGGTATATCCTGAACTGGCAAGGAAAAGAAAAAATGACTCTAAGATATCTCAAACTTGACTTTCATAGGTAGTACACTGCTTTGAATGGTATCAGTGCAGCATGGTCGGGTCTTATCTGTTGTGTACTATAGATATGGGAGAGACCCACTTCTACCTGCTGGTCATCTAGGAGAGTGTTTATAATAAAAAAAAAGTTTTCATTTGTTATTTGAACTGATATCCAATGTATGTTTGCCACACATCAGGAGATTCAGCCTCTATCAGGTGATTACGTGTGCATGATGGAGAAAAGCTCCGATCACTCCGCCCACGCTGTGGTGGTACTTTATTTTACTGGCAAACGAATTAAAATGAGTCGAGTAGATGTGAGGCAAGGCGAGCCGAGCCTAGTTGGACCGAGTTGGTAGAAGTGGAAAAGTGCCAAACGGAAAATGACTTGTGTTGTGAGGAGCCAGAGCCTGTCCCATTTCAAACTGTGGGGATTGGCAACGTCTGCCTTGAGCAGTCCATCACATGACAGTGTTCACCACTTTGCTGGGAAATACAATAAAACAGATTAGATTGTTTGTTGGAGCACATCAGCCAGACCATGAAAGTTGCTGGTGAGTGTTGATGGTTATTGTTAGGTCTTTAGTCTACTCTGTGACACATTGGACTTTGGTTTGTGTTTTTTTTGGGGTTTTTTTGTTAGCTGTCATAACTATAAAATACACACCCCACAATGTGGCCACAGGGACAGAAAACACCACAATGATCACAATGAGAGTCTAGCTTGTGAAATCATTCCTAGAAAAAGTAACACGATCAGTGTCGGAGTTGGAAGACGCATTGTGTAAACAAGGCTTCTGCTGCTACAGCTCTGCAAGGTTGTATTCTGCTGCATTTGTTGAGTAGCTGTGTGGTGTGGTGAGTTGGCTCTGATATTGTCAGACAATATACATATATATGCCGTTAATTGTGAAATACTTCCTCGTCCCTACTGGAAGACCCATCTGAATGATAGAAAGCAAAAATTCACTCTTTAATAAAAGTAATCTAAGTAAATAAGAAAATAATAATTCTCCAAAGGTGGGAATATATGTCAAAATACAAAAATATATAAGAAATATCCTGTTGAAAAAAAGGTAGAAATGAGAATATTTAACAATAACACCTTTAGTAATCAGGGCAGGAGAAGGTACACAGAAGAGGAAAAGAGAGCCGGTCAAACGGACATTAAACAAAGCACAAGCAATTAAAAGTGAAACCAGGCATCAGCTAAAAACTATCAAAACAAGAAAAACTAACAAACCCAGAACAACATGATCTACAAAGACATCTGGAAACATGAGACGATACAAAACATTAAAGGAGACAAAGCGCAAGCAGAAAAATGCCAGCACCATCACAATAACGGTTAACCCACAACTTCTCTGCCATCAATCTAATCTCTTATTCACATCATTTTAACTTCGCACAAAAGCATTGTATGTTTCCAGCAAGCAATTATTCAGGCTTCAATTTGTTTCACATAGAATGAAACAATTTCCTAAGAATACATTTAAATGAGTTTCCCTTCATGTACAGGTTAAAAAAATACGCACACACTTTGGTACCCCTGATAGTTATGGTAAATAGGAGAGATGTATTCTTGGAAGTGTGGTTACGTTCTGTATTCTTGGAATCGGCTCGAACAACCCTTTGTATTTTTTCTCCTTTGGTGTTGTGTACGTTTCCTCCAGCTTTCTTGTTACTGAAATGTGGGAGTGAGGTGTTTCATGTGAAGCAGCCTCCATACCCTCACGCTGCTCGTCTGATGCAAAAGTCTTGACTGACAGGTTTATTGATTAGTCGAGTTGACATTGGAGAATAGAGAGTTGCCTTTGGCTTTAGTGTTGACTAAATGAGAGGGTTTGTTTTTTTTCACTGCACACAAATCTGCTCTGCATACATTAACTGGCTTTTTTAAATGTCACATTTGCAGCCCAATTATAGATTTAATTACTGAGATACTTGTGAATGACAATCAATTCAATTCACCCCAAATAGAATAGGAATGAAATCTCATCTTGGTTGGATTGGTTTCACATAAAATGTGTGCTTTTGTTGGTAATCTCCTCATTTGTTATGTAACAATCCACAGATTTTACTCTCACTGTCCTGGAAGGTAATTATCCCCCTTGTATTGACCAAAACGTAGGCAGTTGAACCCAGATGGCTCAGCAAGGAAGATACCAATTACCACAACATGCTCACAGTAGGGGGTCGTTATTGATTTAAACTAATCCCGCTCCATGTACTGGATTACCACTGTTGGACACTATACAAACTACTGTTTACTGAACACAACAGAATGCATCAGAAAGCCCAGGTGAATTCAGACACACCAGCAGCTATCGCTGATCCCTGCTAATCCACCCGGCGACATATCTGCTGGAGCTGTCGTGGTGACAAACACACATTTTGGAATGAAAAGAATACTTTTTTTTGGCCGGCTGTGCTCCGATAAGATTTTAGCCCATTTTGTGTTGTATTCAGTATTGTTGTGGTCTCTTCGTGGGCTTGGTAGCGGAGGAAAAGGGAAGGTTTAGTGTTCCAATATAAGTGGAATAGAATATGTCTTGATGTGTATGCATACAAATTTATGTTAACGCTTGTGTGAATATTCAGACCACTGGCGTCTGTGTCACCCTTGCCGGACTTGCCAGTGAAGGTGTTGTCTTGACCCAGGTGTTTACGTGACAAATTGTTCCAATGCACTGTGGTGCGAGAACCTGCACAACCCTGTCGATACTGTTTATTGTTTTCCAGCCGGGTTGTTGACGAGCAGGGGAATAACCCCAGCATGTGAGGTGTACCATGTGCTGGGATGCTGAGTAAACCACTGTTTTTATTTTGATGATTTTTGTGTGCAACTGTTCTGTGCTAATGTAATGGGCTCAGACCTCCTGCACATTTTATTGAGAAACAATAAATTGATGTTTCTCACCCCTCCGATGTCGCAGCAAACCAATTACTCTTTGCCGAGCTTCCGATTCTTTAGGAATGTGCTGTGTGAATATTTTCTGTCCGAGCCGATCGATGCCTGCTGGGTTATGAGCTAATGTATATGTGCGGTTATGTGCACTAAATGCCATGTGAAATTATTGTGATTTTCTTTTCTTCTCTTTGTAACTCCCACACTTGTTTATGTGGGAGTTAATATCCTGCATGCTGAGCTCCATTTTTCATAATTATATGACAGTGTGTCTGTCTAATGACGAGGTAGATGTGCAGCAGTTAAATTAACACAATCGTACTCTGCCTACACAAGGAAATTATTGCTAATTTATAACAAATCAAATTTCCTGTCAAATTTGGACATGAAACCTGCAAAGTGCGCTAGCCAGTAGTCTGGGAGCGCTTTGGTTGTGAATGCTTTCAGCTTGATTGCCTGTTTTTAAAATAAATCCATTTAAGAAAATTGTTGTATTGTAAAAACTTGTGGACTTCACGAAACTGTTTGGAACTTTCTAGATATGGCTCTAAAAACTTGTTTATAGCAGTTTTGTATTCTGTCACATCTGGCCTTAGATTTTTTTTAATCAGAATTTAACTTGTTTATATAAGTTATGTATATTCGTTTATATTTATTGTACTTGATATATACAACTACACTGGTGTATGTTCTATTCATCTCATGAAAGTAGAATTTATTCTTCTTCAAAATTTAATTCTATATTTATGATGTCAATTTGTTTACAATTTTAAGATGTGGGCAATAAAATGTTCTGCAAGTTAAAACACTTTTTTTGAAGTTTTTAAAACATATAAAACAATAAAACACTAGCTACTGGCCAGTTCATGTATAATTGCTCAACCAATTTATTTGTGCCTGTGGGTAAAAACAGAACAAATGAGCTCATTGTGGGACTTTTCTGCCGTCTGGATGCGAAGAGGTCAACATCTCGTGTTCTGACTGCTGCTCAGTCTGTTGCATTAGTACGAAGCCATTTGCACCCGTTGCTTTTCGACCACTGTGAGAATGAGTCCTGCCTTCAAGTTCATACTTAGGAAAAAAACCACAACAATGTTGCTATTTTTGTAGCTCATTGCTGCTTTTTGTTTGAGTGATCTGAAAAATTGCAGCGTCATAATTCGTTTTTTTTTTTTTTTTTTTTTTAGTAAGTGGTTAAAAAGATAATCTTCAAAATATTGCTGTATGTATCACCATCTTCTCTGTTATGTTAACCTGTCTCGTCCCAGTCGGTCCTCTGTAGACTCATCAGATTAAGTGCTGCTGATTATCGGAGTTTCACCATTCAAGTCGCGTTATCAGTCACTGAAATATGACATTTTCTTCCTGTTTTTTTTCCAAATGTAAAACTTATCCTGAAATTTTTAAGCGAGTATCTGCCGCATGGTTACTCCAGTTTTTCACTGCAGGCTGCTCTGAGTTGTGGAGATCTCCACACTAAGCTAGACCTTTGTGTCTTCCACACGCTGGTGTCTCTAAATCCATTTCTCATCTTCATATTTACACACACAGACTCGAAGCAGAGACGTATTGAATGCCCTTTTCTTTGCTCTCTCAAGATTACCTGTCAGCCTCGTCATGGCTGGATGATGCTGACATTGTTCCAAATCTTGGGTTTCTGTGTGTATGTATGAGTGAGTTTGTGTATTTGTATTTGTGTTTATTCACCACAGCAATCATGGCATGGTGGCATTCTTTATCTATATCTTCAGACACGTGCCTCAGAGCCCTCTTGGTTACAAACGATGAATACATCTGATCCTGCCACAATAAGTCCTAGCCTCGCAGCAGTGCGCGGCAGCTTGTGGGCTTTATACCAGACGAGAATCCCCTTCTGTTTATCCCTGAAACTACGCATTGTCTTCTCCATGCTCGAAAACACAAGGAACAAGAGAAACCTCTTGAACAGGGGATGGTTTAAATATTCAGCGAAAAGAAAAGCTGTGCTTTAGCCGTGCACCACTTTCAGTTTCCTGAGGCATTATCACTTCAACCGAAGCTCACTTTTTTTTAGAGGGAGCATGACAGAAGCACTTGACATTGCCCTATCTATTTTGCGTTGCCCCGTTGAATAAATGTGATGACGGAACAAAGAACCGGATGAGGAGAAACTCAAATGGTGCATTTATGTGGAGAGAAACAGGATCTTTTCTTCTCTGTCTGAGAGTTAGTTTCGTTCTACAACAGTTTTATGGGAAAAAAGCGGATCAGGATGTTCACCCACCAGCGATTTCAGACTATTGTCTGGATAACTACAAAAAGCAAATCACCCATTTGTGAGTACAAATGTGCATAACAGTGGCTTCATTGTAGACAAAGCCCACAGCTATGGCTTTGCTTAACAGCCCAATCTACCTTCATGAGAGCGAGGCACACTATATCAATGCCACTTATATTGCCTGGTCTGTTTGGGTCTTTAGTTTAGATTGCTTGTATTTTTCCTAATGAACAAATGTCTTACTGATGGGAATGTCTGGATTTCTTGATACAAGAATAATGCTTTGGAAAATATATCAAATCAAACTATGTTAACCTTTATACCTGTTTTTATTATTTATTTGTAATGTCCAATTAAAAAAAGGTACATTATGCAATGAAATTATAAAAATCCATAATTTTTTTTCACTTGTTTTATGAATGAGTAATATCTTGATTTATATCATGATTAAATGACAATTAAAAGTTATTTCTTAAGATCCTCAATGCATTATTATATCCCACAAACTACCTTTTGAGACATACTCTATAATCCAATACCATATCCTGATCACTATTATTGTCACTGACTGACCCTCTAGAATAATAAACACTGATAAAAGCTTTAGAAGTTCAAGTTAGAAAAACAAAGTTAATGATGCCGTTTGTATCATAGACCTCTAGTTTAATTACATTTCAACCCTCTTCAAATTGAAATGAAAAATTGTCTTTTCTCTGTTATTTTCCATTTCTCTGCAGCAAATTGTCTTTTTTAAAATAACAGTCACATAGTTGACCAGTGTTAAGCTCAATCTTCTTCGAGGAAATCAGCTCGAAAACATTTCTTCAATTAAAATGGTGTTATCACAATAATTGAAGTGAAAAAGCATTTTCCAGGAGTGTGTACGTTGTGATGATAATCTACAATTACATTACACACAAAACATGGAAAGCAAAATTTTTGAAATTTAATTATAATGAAATGGATGGTACAAATGTAGCATTTAACTGTTACAAATAAATCGCACTGCCAAAATACAGTCGATATAGATAAAAAATAAACATTTTTAAATAGAATAAATGAAATAAAAATTTCACACACCATCCAACTTATTTTTGTCGCTAGAAGAAACCCCACAATCCAGGTTATAACAATACACTCACCTCACAACTCTACAGATTTTCTAAGAGGTGTAAGATAGGGTCAAGATATATTGAACTGGTATTATCGCTGAGAATAAACATGCCCAATGTGTCGATTTGTCTCTTGTTTCTCGAGCAGCAAGAGTAATTTTGTAGTTGCATGTGAATGTTAGGCTCAGCGCAGGATTGGGCGCAGTTTACCAGCAAGCTCAGGCGACTCGCTTCAGTGAAATAGTGAATATTTCTTCTGTTTGAAGAGCTTTTGTTTTGTTACTTTTCAGAGTGCCTGTAGATTTCAAATGGCTGATCACGATGAATCCAGTAATGTTGCAAAGCTCAAATACAAGGTTACAGAGAGCGCAGCATGAAGGGCTTTATTGCTCCTCTGTGGCGGTTAAACACTGCACTTAAGCACAATGATAACTTACGCCATGGCCTCAGCTTTTATAAATGTAGTGGCTGATGTAACACACAACACAAAGAGCATCTTTTCTACCATGGATCAGAATAGATGCTCACTGAGATTGATGTCAGAGAGGTTTGAGTTGCTGTTCTTGCTACATTGCAGGTTCCTTTACAGTGTTACTGTTAAGGGGGTCAGGTTCAACATTAAATGACCTTGTTGTGGGGAGGACCAGCCCATAAAAACACATTTGTTTTTCACAATTTATATAAACTTGCATTTCACGTGAATTACTTCTCTCTTGTATCTATGGCAGCTGGTTGCCGTCTTTGACACATTTTACACGAACAGTTATATAGAGTAAGAAAGGATTTTTGTATCCAAATTTAATACACTTTCACCACCTCATCTCTGCCCCATCAATACTCTCATTAGACTGAATATATGCATGCTTGTATCACAAGTAGGCCTTAAATGTGGTTTGCTATGATAGAGATTGACACAAATCAGCTGTCATATATAATTAATCCTCATTTCACTGGAAATTTTATTAAATTAATATGTGTGTAGCTATATAACTTGCTCACAAATCATTGAATTTTATTTGAAGGGCAGGACAATTTGAACTGTGCTCATTGTGTTGACACGTTTTTCTTTTACAGTTTCTTTTTCATGCAGTCGTTCATAGTGAATTCTTTTTGTGTGTATGAGTGGTTGTTTTCTTGTCAGTTCTATTAAAGAAAGGTTCTGCATTCTAATAAAAAACGGCCTGCTGAAATTGATTGTGGATGATTTTGAATGAAAAGACACCCAAAATCATTCTCTTTTTTGTGTTTCACACGCTTAAATAAAAACAAATAGAAACCTAATAAACAAAGTAAGATGTGTGACAATATGAGGAGCACACTCAAAATTTAGTTTGAGATGTATTTTATCCACTTAAAGTCAGGAATGTTGCTTCTAATGAATTTCATGAATAAGTAGTTTGAATTTTTATTGTTGTGTTGGGAAAATTATGAGGCATTTAATTTATAATGGCACCCACACACACACACACACACACACACACACATACACACACACACACACACACACACACACAAAAGAATTGTTT
>OMNM01006070.1:39246-62837 GCA_900302745.1 Parablennius parvicornis
CTCAAGCTTCCAACACTCATTCTAGGCCGCATCAATGCAGTGAATAAATGTGACAGATCGTATCAAATAGACCCAGCAGGCTAAAGACAAGAAAGAGTAAATAATTACCACTTTATGAAGTACTCACTTGGGACACGTTGGTGACTAATAACGACATTTCTCAAACCACTAACAGCCACACTGATGCCTGGATATAAACACCATCCTGCTTCCACCCCATTAACGGCCACAAATAGCTTCCTAATGCCACTTTTGGACAATTTAATGAGATTTTGTAAGAGTGGGACAAACATGGCCAGCTAAAACCATTCAATTCCTCTTCTCGTGCCTCTATTACGATGGAGGCGCTGATGTGATGACTAGTAAAGGTTTCACACAAATAGAATGACACATTTTTATTGCAAACTAGAGCCATTTTGGACCACACGACTAAATAACAATGCCAAAATGTGCTCTTCTCCCACAAGTCCTCTCGTCCCTCCCACTGCAAATGAAGTCAGTTCCACCCACTGTGTGAATCTTTGTGGGGATGCTTTCACACTCACTGGTCCATATCAGGGGAAAAGAATCTTCTGAGAAATGATGCGAGAGGAACAAAACACAGAGGAGCAGCTTGTGCAGTTAGAGAAAGTGTTTGAATCATCGATGAACTAAGCAGTGAACCAACTATTTTTGGTTTGTGGAGTTTCCCGGTACTACTTGTCAATGTAAATCTAACCAATATTTTATCTATTTATCATCAGCCTCTTAAAATGTAATGATTTTCAGAAGCTACATTTCTAGGTGAATGAATATTTAGTGAAGGAAAAGTTTTTACAGTGGAAGTTTAAAGGATGGTGGGTAAAACTCATTGGACCTGATGTATTGGAGTTTGTCTCTTTGCCTAATATTCCAATTGTTGCAAATTGATGATAATATTAAATGTTAATGTAACTTTCAAGTAGATGTTTAAACATATTCCAAGGGAATATACCTATTGGTTTACACATGAAAACAATCTTTGTCTTTATTGTAACGGCTAAGTCAAAACAAGGATGTAAAAAGATGAGCCACACAGTATCTCAGAAAAAGAAATTAGTTATCCCATCAGATATGTGAAACTGAGGTGTGAATAAAGAAAAGAAAATCCAATAATGTTCAAGTTGGTTGAAGGCCCATTTTCAATAGTTAAAGCAAACAGCATTAAAACGCCGAAGTGACGCATTTTTATTCAGGTGCCAATTGCTGTGGAAAAACACCCAAAAACAAGGATATTCACCACATTTACTGATTATTTGGCATCACTTGGAACAGACACTTAGTTAATTCTTATTATGTTGTAAAACGAAAACTTGCATTTATTGTCATCCATTTCTTTTTATAGTCCCTAATTTCCGTGAACTGTTCTTTATAACTTGAGCACTTTTTATCACCACACCTGCCTGTTTTGTGTGCACTGCATTTATTTTTGAGAGGGTGACTCGTCGTGTGTACAAAGAATCTTTGAGTGATCTTTCATAGACTTTAGTGTGTATTACGCTGACCTTCATAATAACACACATTAAAGTCTATGAATGGGATTCAGTGATTCGCTCTCTCTCTCGCTCTCTCTCTCTCTCTCTCTCTCTCTCTCTCTGCATGTATATCGGTCACTTGGTGTCAGGACAGAATCGAGTGTCGGAGCACAAGTTTTTCCTTCCTTTGCCCTTTTAGTCCTGTTCTACTGTGTGAGTGGAGAGCTGGCTGACCACCTGTTCAAAAGCTTCTCAAGCTGTTGCAACCATGACAGACGTGATAAAACCTTGGCTACATTTTAAACCTCCAGTGGAGAAACGCATCATGTTGCTACATGAGAAGAGCTCTTGCTTACAAATCAAGCAGGTGGGTTTTTCCATCCGTGTCCTTGCAATTACCCCTTCATTTGACACTCGGTTTTGCTATTTGAGTCCCACGATGCTCTGGTATGGAGGTGGTCTCAATGGAGTGTTATTATTGTATCAAGCGATGTCGGGTCAAGGTCCAAATTCTTACATGAGTAACGCATGGCTGGTAGTTCCCTACTATAAAACACAGATGCTAAATGCTATTATTCTGCTTAGAAAATACAAGCAATGTCATGTTAAATGAAAGCATTTTTCTTCAGGCTAAAAAAAGTCCACCAAACTTTGACTTTCTTGGAACAATGACGAGATTGACAGCTGTACAAATGAATGGCAGAAAGGCAACTGTATTGCTGCAGCTACTCTTCCTGGGGTCCAACAAAAAACATTTTATATACAAATTTTTTTTTAAAAACAAAATCACATTTTAAGCAAACAAAAACTGAACAACAATATAAAACAGTCAAAGAAAAACAGTTAACGAAAACAGTCAAAGAAAAACACAATCAATGTTATTCTCATTACCTCTTTCCCGACTAACCAACCACCAACCAACCATCCACACCCCACAAGTCCGCACACATATGGAGAACAAAATAGGCTACACAAACGCATTGTACACAGATGGACAACAACCCCACTATATACACACAAACCAAACCCAGACCACCCCTTAACCCAACAGATGCAGTTTAACAAATCTTCTGAATTCAGGCTCACACAGGCTCACAAAGGAAGTTTAAAAAAATGGTCGGATTCTTGATTTTTTCTTATTTGGTGTAAAGCCTTAGAAACTATGGATCCATCCCGCCTTGTCAACTGTTCAGGATGCTAAAGGATGAGGGATACCTCTCGTTATCATGACAGTGAATGTGCAGTTTTTTAAACTAGTATATTATTTTGCCCGCCCACAACATTTTGTATTTTTGCATTTTAGTCCAGAGTCGCATTAGGTGTGCTGCTCCTTATTTGCATTAAATTTAAGTTTGGCACCAGAGAAAATCTTTGTTGCCTCAAGTTAAAGTTTTCCTGCAGGGTAAAAATCGACTCATAGTCACAACCAAAGTATAGGTTTGCTTCATTGCGACTGACTGGATGAATTGTTTATTCCTCCCTGGCATGAAAAAGGAATGCATTCATTGTAAAGGTCATTTCCTATCCTCAAAGTTATTGAGTTTTACTGAACTTTACCCTTTTACTTGTCCACTCTCCATCCCACAGCAAACAAAACAAAATACACTCTCGCACTTAGGCGGCAAAAACATCCACACATTCGGTCATCTGCAGTCACATCTGGAACATGTCCACACTACAGTCAGCGAGAGAAATGTCAATGCAGCAGGGTGCAAGAGAAAAAAATAAAATACAAATAGGCATTGGCTCTTAGTTGCAGCCCGGGTGGGTGTGAAGAGGGCAGGTACAACCAAAGATGTAAAGCGTGACAAGTAGAAAATGAGAAAACCAAGAAAAACTGTTTATACGGAGGGTTTCAAAACTAGCTGATTATACAGGAGGGAGGAACTTTAACTCGGTCACTCTGAGAGTATCGGACTGAAGGAACTGACTGTCCAAGAATGGCTGTCTACTCAAGATTGCTCTTTCTGTTGGTTCTTTCTCTCATCTAACTCATCAGGACGGCTCTCAGTAAATCTCAACAACATGTGAACAAATGTTACTTTGAAGTGAAACTGGGGGAAAAAAAAAAGACCCTCACTCACTTGTCTCACATCTCTCACTCACTCATCAGCTTGTATGGATCTATGAACATGATAACTCATAGCAGCACTGGTTGACCTTACAGCAGCACTGCTCCCACCAAACAGAGCCACATTTATCATCACATATTCACCCATCTGATGATGGTCAGAAGGCTTTAATGAGCGTTGTCTTGACATCTTTCACACAGCAGAATTCATAGGAAGCCAAATTTTCTGACTTTCCTAGTTCAGATCGATCTTATCCATGATGAATCCAGCGTTCTTCCTCCTGCGATTTCTTTTTAGACATTCCTTCCTCTGCCCACAATAATGAGTTCATGCCCGCTTGAGTAATGTTAAATGGGCCGTGCTGATGTAACCGGGTAATACAGGTTCAATTACTGCATGAGAAACTCAAACTGAATACCAACCAGACGGCTTATTCACGAGCTGAGCGAAAAATACTTTGCGAAAAATCAATGTCTGTCATTTATCTCCAGACTGAGACGCCGTCTGCCATACGGAGCTTTTCCAAATGAACCAATTTACCTTGATGCTTGAAACTGAAGTCAAACCGGCATGTCAAACCATTTTCAAACCGTGGGCCTGCAAACAGAGCTTCGACCTGCACAATTATCCGAGGTGGAATGGATTCAAATAGCCCGCTGATGAAAGTGGCACAAGCTTTAAGCAGCGGGGGCAATTGTGGGCACAAGATGAGAAATCCAAGTAGGGCAGCAGCTGGCTGCAAAGAGAGGAAGATCCAAGCGGAATAAAGAGATCCTGCTCAGCGCCTAAGGGCGAGAGCAAAGCCTGAAACGGAGAGGCACTGTGAGGACACTGGCACACTGACTCGTGCTTTCATACTTTCATACATTTACTCCACGGGTGAAAAGAGGGGTTAGATCCATGGACATTAAGATGCCCATGAGATGATTAGTGGCATCATTTCCTTTGCTTTTGATAAAACTATCTGCTCTGACTAGCTTCTATTCTACCCCCTCCTACATATCCTTTCACATGCTCCACACTCAAAGTACAGAAAATCAGCAGCGACTATCAGATTTTAAATTGATGATAAAGAGTTGGCACCGTTGAGGTAGTCATCACTTTTTATGACTGATGCATTTGCACTCAGTGTCTGATGCCAGGTAGGTTTAGTAGATTATGTTAGAGTAGGTTGTTTGTTTTTCACATCGAGGAGAAAATTGTTTTCTTATTCGAGGCTTCCCATTGCTGTGAAGTGCAGTCTTTATTTCTGACCGCCGCTCTTATTTCAAGGTTTCAACTTGAATTGACCTGCTATCAAACCGAGGCTTTGGGGTTTAAAAAAACCCCCAATCTTTAATCAGAATAAGCAATGCATGAACATATCCCCACTGACCGAGTTTCTAATCTGTAAAATTATTCCGTCATAGCTTTACAACTTGTTGCAATGAAAATCTACACCCTTGCCTCATGTTGCACTGTTTGATCTGTATTTTACAAAAACACAGAATTCTAGCATTTGATAAGACAACATAAAAGATGTGTTACAAAGTGTACAATTGTATCAGAAGTGGCTGTAGTGTGATAAAAATCAAGGTTTTCCCAATCACAGACACTTTTGCATAGTGTTTAAGTGAAACAAGCAGTGTTAAAATGTAATGGGCGACTTCACAGACATTTAGCATTATGCAGTTTATTATGAGCTCAGCTGAACCACAGCAAGAGTGCGTGCTGCATCTGTCTGCATACGAGTTGTTCAAGAAATGTAGATCACATATCATAGAAGTGGGCTGCTCAACATAAACCGATGAATATAAGCACTGACTTCCAAAATCATCTTAAGCGTGCAAAAAAAAATAATATGACAATGAGAGTTAATGTTGAACTACTTTGACTGTAAGACCAAACATTTATATTTTTCGTCTGATTTTTTAAAAAATTTAGTGTACATTCTCCTTAAATTATTAAACACCATAATCACCTACTATGATTAGACACTCTTACCGAAGATGAAATGCACTCACTGGGGAATAGATTGATTATTTCAGCGATGTAAAAACAAAGTTGAAATCCAAACAACCTTTACAAGAGTTCTAGAATGACAAAAATTTCGAATTATGTGTGAACATAATACTCCTTTATTATATGCTTTTACCTTTTTAAATCTATTTCAATCATCAACATTTTCATCAAATAGAATTTCTCATCGCTAGCGTTTAGATGATCTATTCAGTCTCTGTGTGTATAGCAGAGTCCGTAGACAGTGTCTCCTTTGTGAATTTCATACAATGGATTGTCATCACTCAAACCAACATGAGACTGCATTGACTGTGTGTTTTCCACCCTTTGCCCTGGAACATTAATTCAACCAGAACAGAAAATTCTCACAGACCCACATCTACTCATGGCTGTAACACATTCACTGAGTGTGATCTAGATACGAGGACTTGTTGGTACAGTAGATGGTGATTTTTAGTGAGAGGTGTTTTACAGTTGCTTGGTCACAGCAGATTATGTGATCTGCGTGTTTGATTTGGAACACGTTTCATGCCAATTACCCTTCCTGATGCAGCATAAACATGAGAGAGCCCGTATCATTTCCACAGGAGTGAACTGCTGTTGGGATTCGAACAGTTGAACCTGAAATTAACTCACTTTCCAACTTGCCTTTTGTAGAGGAATCATTTTTATACAATGAAGTGAGTAGCTGATAGACTTTCTTAAGCTTGTTGATGTCAATTTTAATTCAAGTTTACATTAAATACCAGTACAGATAGCAAACACTGCTCTTGTGATAAAAGCTATATTGACTCAGTGATGGTGTGAGATAGATATCGCTTTCATAAATTACCCCCGTGGACAATGAAGATGAGTGACCATTAGTTGAGCTTCACAAGTACCAGATCAATGTCTCACTGAAGATTCTTGGTGTTATAAGTATTTGCTTTCTCTGTATTGCAGGGGCTTGTGTCCGCTCATTAAATCGGAGATACACTGCCAGTGTAGCTGTCTGTTATTCAGCAGGATCCAACGTCGATTCCTGGAATAGAATAAGAATTGGGGTTGATTTTCTCCCTGGAAGTCATCAAATATGATTTCCCATATCTATTTTTTCTCTTTTCCACCCCGGTTGCTGCAGAACATGATTGAGTATTTCTGGAGCCCGAGGATAAACATCAGGCTTGACAAAGACATCAGGAATATGCATTGCTGCAGAGCTCGGACTGATGGGATGCACCAGGTGGTGATTTCTTGTCAATGCCAAGATTTGACTGTCTGCCAAAACGCATTACTTTACCATCTCCTTTGGACATAGGTAAAAATATGAAATATGGAAACATCTAATTCCGATGCATATCTTAACAGTCTGTAGATAACCCTTCTCATCATTTGGTGTTTGCAAAACAAGACCCCCATGTGAAATTCTGGCCTTCATTCTTTTTGTGAAGGATGCTGGTATATAAATGTTTGAGCTCTGGGCTTTAATGAAGTACTGCTTCACAATGATTAAGCATTTTATTTATTTATCTTTTTAAATGTTTTCCTGGCGACGTTTCCCTGAATTCTTCCCCATGGTGGTTTAGCTCTTCTATAGACTCAATTAATGTTCAAGCACCGTGTCCCGTCCTCGCTGCGTCACTCTAACTCAGACGATATGTCAGCTTCATTGCACGGCAGCTGATGACTTCGACTTTGTGGTTAAGACTCCATCAAAGCTGTATACAACCTCCGGCGCCAACTTTTTGGGGAAAAAGTCTCACCTCTGTTCCTGCATTGTAATCCATTTTGTCTTTGTCATAACAACATAGCTCTGTGCTTTCTAATCCCCTCTCACTTTTTCTGTTGGGTCTCCTCCAGCCCCCGTCGCACTTCCTGTAGACATGCCAACTGTACAAGCCAAAGGTAAATTAAATTGGAGAGATCCAAAACAAAATATTCAGTGTCTGTGATATTGAGTTACTATTGATTACTTGGTGGAAATCAAAACCTCTTTATCTTTAACATGTGTGTGCAGAGCCAGTCAACCTGCCTCTGTCTTTTATTGATGATTGTTGCTAGTTAACTTCCTGAATCCATCACATAAAATAATGAAATTATGAAATATAAATGCTTATAACAAGTTTTGCCCGATGAGATCTCTGAGTAATGAGCTTCACACTTTGTAGTTTCTCAGCATGTCGTGTGTTGACTCACCAAGCCTGTCATTAGGAAAACCTACACACCTGCTTATTCTTGGTGTTATTCAATTAGTCAGTGTTGTGGCAGCAGAGCAATGCATAAAATCCTTTAGATATGGGGCTTGAAGCTTCCATTAATATTCACATCAGATATCGGCATGGGCTAACAACTTGATCTTGCCGAGTATTCCTGAGACTGTGGCTCTCCTGGGAATTTTTTTTTTTTTTTTACACACAAGGCAGAAAGACAGCTATTGAGTTCTCCTGACAGAAATTGCTATTTGATTAAAAACCGAAAGAAATCTTGTCAAAATTGATGCCGCCTCGTCTGCATTTTGAGGCTCAGGCAACAGAAAGAGCCCCTTTCCAGTATTTTTTTATCATTTGTAATATAGTGCCTGGTGGTACACGCCACACCCGACAGTGCTAATTCCTCATTCTCAACAGTCTAATTTTGTACATTAGGTCCTCATACTTCTGTCTTCCAGTGTCTACTAATTATCGTGATTATAATTAGCCAATCATGTCAAATTCTGTGATGCATCTGTGGATGAGTTAACAAACTGTTGCATTGCGAGTGTTGGACTCAGGACAAATGAGCCGGAGTAAAAGCCTGATCAATTTTGTTATGGGCCAAATGTCTAGGAGTGGATGATTGAATTGGAGACTTGGTTATAATTGCTGTTGTTTGATTCACACAGCTTATACATTTATGATAGAGTTAAGGTTAGGGATATATATTGATGTGACTTTGGGTTTGTGGGGTGCTGGCACACAGCACAGTTAACTATACGAAGAGGCAGGGTACACCATGGACAGATCAGCACACTCTACCAGGGAGAGTTAAACAAACATACAGTCGTGACTGGTGTGTATGTTTTTTGTTTTTTCTTAACCAGTACCCAGAAAAATCCTATGCATGTAGAGGAAGAACATGCAAACACAACCCACGAGAGACTCGGATCCGGTGCTAACTAACACACTACTGTGAGGAACTCACACTTTGTTTTCTCCATAATTTCTTTTCGTCTGTGCTAAAAAGCTGTATTGGATTCAGGGTGAAAAGCTTCTGAAGCCTCACAACCAAATAACACACAATCAAAGAGAAGATTTCATCATTGCGCCTCTTATCAACCGTGACATGTAAAAATCTCAAGCAGAAATCAGTAGGATAATTTTCACATCGCTGCCTGTGCAAGACATATGTGATTCCAAATTTAATCCCAAAATATTTTCCATTGAAAAAAGGCATTAGACCTCATACCAACATGCAACAGCCAGTCAGCTTGGTGCTTCATAGTGTCTCATCTTCAGTTTGAATAGTTTGACTTTCGGTCTTTATATCCCAAGAAATGAAACTGTTGTATTTGCCTTTTACCACAAAGCACACATCTTCGTAACAATACTGTATGTCTGCACCTTAATACATCAGCATGCAGTAATTTGGATGTTTCTGCACAAAGTCGATGGCATTATAACATAGTGTGGGCCACCAGCTGCTGTGATACACAAACTGACAAAGATGTATCACCAGTATTGTTCTTCCTAATTCACATTGCATCAGCTGTGGGGCCTGTTGGCTCATTTCTCCTCACTGTCCCTCACAGACACCCATATAAACACAGTCTTGCAGTTAATGCGGGGAATTTGGGACTGTGGGTGTGTGTGTGTTAGTTATGGGAACTGGGCAGTGACATTTTGGGAGCGAATGGAACAGACGCTTCCCTTCCCTGCACACTCAATATTCTCCCTCTCTCGCCCATTATGTTCTCCGCAAGAACAACCACCAGACAGATATTAAAATTTGATGCAATCATAAAGAACCTCGGCCATTTCATCCCATAAGATGGCAGGACGGAGAAAGCCACACAGGTAGAAAGTATAATGAAAGGAATAATAAAATACTTGTTACAAGAACAGTGTGACAGTGACCTACAGTCATCAGGCTTTCAGGGACTCTGGTGCTTGTCAGTCAGAGAGACTCATTAAAACCGACCTCCTCTGTTTGTACTGGCATGTGGACAGTGTGGGACCAACATTTTTATCCCCATCACATCAAGTCAGCCTTGGAAGAGATCACGTGAAAACAGAGCCTTCTCTTGAGTTGTTGTGGCTGAACCACAATCCTTTCACTGACAAAGAAATGTTAAAATCTCAACTGAAAACTTTTTCTTTTTAATGTTAAAATAACCGTAGCAGTGATTCATCCCACTGGTCACCAGGAAAGATGAGATAGCAAAAACAGCAGGAATATTTAAAGGGTTACTTCCTTGCAATGAAAATACTTTGCAAACATCAGAGGCTCATAACACCTTTGTTCCCATTCCATCACTTCTCAGCTGTGACTCTATCAAATTTGTGGCAACATAAATGAGGAACAGGAAATGTTGCCCTTCATGCTGCATGAGCCGGCAACCAGTCCTCTAAAATGCAACTTCCACACGCAATCATGCTCTGATGCCAATAAGTCATGTATTTGACCTCATAAGCATCAACAAAGAAGAAATTGGCTGGAAAATGTTATTAGTTGGTGGTTTTATCTGCAGAGTCCGTCCTGGGGTTTAAATAGAAAAAGGGAGGGGAAAAGGAAGCAAACACCATTTTGAATCAAGCTCATGTCTTGGATTCATATAAGGATATTGTCCCAGTTCTTGATACCTGGCACACTTCCAGCTGAGGTCAACAAGGAGGATTCCTAATCAGGTACCCCGGGTATCTCAACCACTTTCTGTTGCTTTCGACTAGCTGAACTTTTTGCTCAATGGCAAGATGGAGAAAAGAGAACCTGGCATCTCAGTGTCAGACAAACTGAGAGAAAAATCTCTCCAATTTATCCTGAGACAAACTTGGGACTTAGTCTCATCTGGCCGTAACCAGCACACCTCCTACTGAAAGCAACCATAAAGATCCCTAATCAGGTGCCCCACGCACCTCAATCAGCTCCTCTCCCCGCTCCCTACGAACCGTCAAACTCTTTATCCCTCTTTATCCCACCTGCTACTCCCCAAAGGAAGCTCTGTTTGGCAGCTTGTATCTGTGATCTTTAGTTTTTTTTATCAAGTTGAAACATAAGTGAGAGCAAGAATTTGAACAAACCAAAAAGCTTTGCCTTATTTATTTATCATGTATCATCTATTCATTATTGCTGTTGTTTTCTCACAATTCCCTCTGCCATCAATCTGTAATGAGACCCTCAAATAACTAGAGTCCATTGATTTGGATCTTTAGTTGTTATTCAGAACATGTTTAGTTAATGTCTTTACAAAAATAGGAGTAATCTGCCACCTAATCCGTAGTTTATTTTTACTGGATGGGTAAAAAAACAAAACAAAAAATCCTTGTCTCTACAGCATTCACAGAGTCTTCTGATTGATAAAGAGAGAAGTTTCTTTCTGCCTCTATGAACGTGTCCCTTCTTACCCTTTGCCACCCAAATTTATTTCCATCTCTTCCTCGCTTTCCGTTTTAAAACTTGGGCTGATCAGTCAGCAGTATCTTCACTTTGATAGAATTGGCCAGTAGCTTTGGGACCAGGCACAATCACAACTAAATCAACCCTCTCGCCTTGTTCTCTCATCTCTTCATTTCCTTCCTCTCGCTCGTTTGTCTCCATGCCTCCCAGCAATCACTGCCCAAGATCTTCTCTGCTACTCCTCAAATTACAGAACCACACCAGGGACACTTTTGTGGCGAACTCCTGGTGGATTTAGCTTTTCAAGCACCATGCAAATATATAAAACCACTCTTATATTCATCACCATGATAGAACAGTATTGGATTTCTATTCCATCTCTTTAGTGGCTATCAACTCCTAATCACTTTTTGTCAGTGTCACTGAAATGTGTTTGATAGTTGTCTCTCTCCTCTTTAATCAAAGCCGTCTGTCTCTCGTCTTTTGTACTGTTTTCCCTGAAGACTTTTTGTCTTTGCACATCCTTCATACCACAAAAGCACACTGAACTTTTAGAGTGCACAATTAAATACTTTGAAAAAAGTTGTGATCAATGAATGCTGGGTCTTGATTTGAGAATGATAGTTAAATCAAGGTATTTTCAGAAGGTGTAATTTCATTACATTTTTTTAAATCTTGATCTACTTAAACCTTTGGCTTAACATTAACACCATTAATTACCATTAAACATTCACTCATCTAGTGAAATCATTTGTGTCTTTGCAAAAATGTGGTTTCATACCACAAATGGCAAATAAACTTGAAACTTGAAACGAGGAAACACAATTAAACTCAAGGATTCAAACGAAATGCCGAGGCTGAAAAAATCAGACTCCACAGAAATCCACAGATTTTTCAGAAAAATACAGACAGATATAACGATAAACAAAAACAGGGACGGACTGAGAGCACAAATCCACACACTGGGCTTGATGAGACACAGCAGTCACGATCCAGGATAATCAGAGGAGGGGAGAGAGCACAGTGGACATGGAGGCGGAGTACAATATACTAAGGACAGGCACCAGACATTAGGAGACGTGAGGGAATGCAATCTTCAAGAAAGGACAAAGTGTGAATCAGCTGGTACATACAACCATAAGTAATTACAAAGTGAACATTTTCAGGAAGTAGGTCAGAGATTCACAACTTTATTCTTGAGCGATCCAAATTCTTACCTTTGTAAACTTATTCAACGCCCCCCCGACCACACCCTGCACGATCACAAAGCAAAGTTAAAGGACTCTCATAGCAGACTCTGTGAAGTAGTTTCTTTATTATATTCTGCAATGATGGTTTCCACATTCTGAAGATTAACGCTTTGGGTTTATACACATTGTCAGGGTGTTTGTTTCAAACTTTCATTTCACAGTTTGTCGCCACCAAAGATGCATTGAGCTCCAATTTTATCCATTTCTTCAATGAAACCATATTAAGTATAAATTTTTTTTTAAACATTCATCTTCCTTTTTAGCCTGATTCTTCATAATTTTTTCTCCTGCTGCTGTCTGAGCGAGCTAACCTTTCGGTATATCACAAATTTACATTTCTGGTTCAACACACCCATACTTTTGGAATTGAAGAATCTGTTTTTGAATAAATAATACATTTGAATATAAACTAAACATAGTAGTTTTGTTATATACATTAATTGTTTGCTGACTCACCTGTTGTTAAAACATTAAAGCAATAATGTTAAGCACCTTCTAACCAATAATGTTTGGTGCCTCCGGAAGGTGGTTGACCCCCAGTAGAAAGTGAAACCGTCAAAACAGTGCACCAAGAATATCAAAAATGATTTTAGGAAAGGGATTGCAACCAAGTTTCAAACTTCAAGGTTTGTCACAGAATCTGATTCGTAATGTTTTGTTGTCTAAAATCTAGTTGGACACTGATCTGTTCTTGTTCTGTGTTGCACGAATATGTTTATATATTCAGATTTTTCATTACCAGGATGTTTTCTGGATAGATTTATTCATCACTGTGTTGTAGGTGCAGCTCTGAAAAGATCTGCCCACTGTAATCGATTCTGTCAGAGAGAGTGACAGGCTTCCAATTTATATGTCGATGTTGAGAAAAATCAGTCACTGATGGAAGATTTTCAGTTAACACAACCACTGCTGCATTAAATATCTCCCTTCCTCACCCTGCGACTCCAGCAAGAAAGTCTTAACGTGAATTAATTCAGATTCATGCAACATTTTATGGCCTTTCATCATGTGTGAAACTGTGTCGTGTTGTTGTCTCACGTTGTGATCTTGTCTTTGTCTTACTTGATGTGGAGCAGTTCTGATTAATGACCAGCCTCACCACACGGAACAGCTCTTTGTTGTTCTTTGAGAATCCGAGAACGACAACTACTTAGGGAAATTCATTCAACTTGCTATTCTGCCCGCAGGATATTTTGAGCACAGCCACACAATGCTGTTTATTAAATGAAGCACGAGGCCGATGAGGATTGTTGCGTAACAGCGTGTGGCTCTGGAGCTGTTTACATGCCTAAGGTGTTTTTATTTTTTTAGTGGGGTGGAGTGAAACATTGCCATGCAACAGACATCTCTCTTGTGCTGTTTCCAAGTTATTACAACTGGCAGTTTGGGAAATTGATGGAAATACCCTGACTAAGGATCATAAAGAAGGTCACCAGTGTAAAGACCACACTGAACACCTAAGCTCCGTCAGCTTACTGAACTCTTTTATTTTCTTATTTTTCAAGCCAGAGAGCTTTTTCTCACGGCGAGGTGGAAGCTGTTGAAGTGGGGAGAATTGTGGCATGTAGGTGGGCGACGGACGAATGGCGGAATGGACACGTCAAGGCAAAGCGTGTGCTGAAGTAGCAAAAAGCCACCTTTTCAGTGGCTCTTAGTGAGAGTGAGTGCCAGAGCCAAGTGACAGCACAATGCGTGGGCTGGAGGTAACCCCGGGCTTTTAAAAGTCAACCCACCCCGTGCTATGCCCAGCGGTCCTTTACAGTGATAGATGCTCGGTAGTCAGTTGAAATCCGTCAGCGCTGGCGGAGGGTTCAGGATATATACCTGCTTGTTGTTTCGGTCTCAACATAATAACAAATCATAAAAATGAGACAGGCGATGCTCTTGCAGGGTACAAATCAAAAAGTGTGTGTGGGCAGAACTCTTGAAAGACAAGTAGTGTGAATGAGAAACAGCGCTTTCTGCCTTGAAATTAAGATAATAAAGATCACAATAGGTTAGACTATAATGACTTGTTAACAACTTCCAGGATCTGTGGCTTGTTTGTCATCCTCGTATGTTCACCAAGTCACTGTTCATTGCACACACTGCTGAATGTCTGTGGATAACATTCAGCTTATCCCCTATTATTTCTCAGTCCCCCATGCTCTAGGTTTGCAGAACTCTGTTCAACACCCAATGGAGGGTATTCTATATCTGTCCTATATTATATTCAGACCAACATGGTTGTTGGTTTTCCAAAACACAGATTAGATTTTTGTAAATTCAAGATAATAGAAGTAAATAGAAGTATTTACATTTGCTTTTGTCAAGATTATCAGGATTGTCAGGATTTGTCTTTGAATTCACAATTCATCTTCCTCTTTTCCACACCGGTGAGCAAATTACAACCATTTCCAGTTTCTTTGGCAAAACAAAATGTTTTAAATACCAAAACAACCTTAATGCAAAAGAGTGAATGTTTGCCCAGGCAAAGACCAGCCTGGGTGTGTGTTTGTAGGATGGTTAAGTTTATGTTTGACCATATCTGCTTTTGAGAGAAGATGCAGCATTTTACTGTGTCCCCTGGAGCAGAGAATCAAATGTTTCCAATGTTCCAATGCCCGGAGTCATCAAAGTAAATGAACTAAACAATGAGAAGCCATCCAATAGAGCACAATGAACCTATTGTGTTAACCTGCTGTGTTTGTTTTTCCTCACAGGTTTTGTGGATTTTTTAGTTGAGTCAAGTGTTCTGTTAAAGATGGCAAGAGCAAACTAACTGGTGAGTGTGAGACACGCGGGGAAGAAAAGAGGAAGATTTCAACAGTGATGACAGATGACTCCCTGAAAACAATACAGGCTGAGAAAAAGTAGATTATCGTAAAAGGGTTCTTGTCAGGATGTAGATAGCAAACTTTCTGTTTTACCTGAGCAATTTCATTAAAAAGCCAGAAACGAGGTATTGGGCATAACGAAGGGCAGGGGATTTAAAGGACGACCGGAAACTCAAAATAATGAAGTTCTGGGTGGGGACAAAGTGCAGGTCATAGGAGTTGCTGCACGGGTTCCCAAGAATGACATTGATTCTCTGACTCTGACCTTTAAGGACTGCTCCTAATTACAAAGGATATTTGATTTAATCGAAGCCCAACAAGAAATCCTAAAGATGCCTGGTGAGAATTAACCAGAAAGGCTTTTCACCCTGCCTTATTGATATTATGAGCTTCAGTGTTTTAATGCTTGTTGATGGCCTTACCCATATGAACACAGCTTTTATTATTAATGCAGCACTGAATAATAAAGCATGTATTCTTTGCCAGTTTCATGACACAGACTCGTATAAAGGCATAATCAACTATAATAAATTTCACATTTGGGTCAGTTATTTAAACACATACTTATCTGGAACAAGTTAAACGAGTCACTGAGGAACATGTTGGACATATTTTGGGATTTTGAACATGACGTACAAAGGTTTCCCAACAGGTATCTTCAGAGAAATTGAGACGATAGTTGTGAATGTATCTGAACTATATTTGAATTCAGAGGTCAAATGTGAATTGGAAAAGAAAGGAAACAAAAGTACCTGCAGAAAACCCACATGTTCACAGGGCAAATATACAAAACGCCACAATGAAAACACTCCGTAGCCTTCAGCTGAGGAAACCTTGCTTTGAGGTTAAAGTCCTCACCGCTCCAGCACCATGTGGCCCACGACTGAGAGTCACAAAAACAAGTTTACAAATGATTTCTTTTGACACTTTTATGCATGCAGACTTCCATAATTTTTTTTTTCTTAAGGGAATTGAATTTTAAGGAGTTTTGAGGAAAGCCATGAATATCCAGCCTCATCACTGAACAATAAAAAAAAAAAACTCAAACTTTTTTAAAGTCAAATTTAGCGGTAAAATTCATTCTCCACCTCAGATAACAGTTGCTCTGATAAGTGTTTAAATTATCTGGTGTTGCTTCGTTCTGACAGTGTTGTATTCAAGCAAATTTGATGAAAGTGCCGAGGCAATATTGGGGAAAGCGAGCAGTTTTCACAAGCCTCTGCAAATTATTCTGTGTGGGGGAAAAAAATTGGAAATTCCCTTTAGGAAAAATCTGCACATAACGGCTACTGGAGAAGTGGAGTATTTGAAGAAATTGTACACTATGACTTTGCCTTTCCTGTCACAGTGTGCTGTAGGCTATTATCTGTCCAAAGAGGCATCAGTTTGCTGGAAATGTGACATGAAATTACCCACAATCCCCTCCTGCCCTCCCATCAAGTTGGCAGCTTCACAGGCCCCCAGAGTTGCGGGGTAATTTAGGGAGGCATTTCAAGAGAAAATGTGTGTGCTTCCGTGTGCATCTGCATGAGAGTGTGTGTGTGGAAGACAGCGGGAATGAGAAAGAGATAACTCGTTTACTCTGGTTGAAAGATTGACATTGAAGGGAATGGAACTTTCTTTTCTGGAGATAAAGACGGATAGGTGAGGTCCAACAGCGTAAACTTCTTTCTGCTACAGCTTAATTTACAGAGTCATCACAGATGGGTTTCACCGCATTTGATTTCACTGTGGATGCAAATTCAAACACTTCATTAACTAGGATATGAGCTTCACCAACATTTCCCTCCAAATATATGCACATTTTAACAGTTTATGACAACTCACAGTATGATATTAGTCTTTTTTTTTGAGAGGCTAAATTTACTTCGAATATTGCCTCAAGGCTTTGCAACCATATTAGAACCCTACAACCTGACATTGAGGTCTCTAAGGCTCTTACTCATGTCTTTTGGGATTTAATCAAACTAATATATTTCTGAGGTGAATATGGAACATCTGGCTTAATCCCCTGACTGAAGACAGGCCTCATCTACTCTCCATCTGTCAGGCCGTAGGGCCCAGATGCGTTGACGAATAGCAGTAATAATGACAAGATGGAGAGGGACAAAGTTTAGTACAAAGGTGAGTTGAGCGCAAAGAGTGAGATTTGACTTGATACCAAATATACACGTTCTTCAGAACATTTTAAAGAAGACAGGTTTGATTCTTCTGTGTTTGAAGGCCTAGTCCACTATAGGTGAAGTGTTTTCCTCTTACCTTATTTGTTTGCCCATATCGTTCACATTGCAAGCAGGTTCCTC
Source organism: Parablennius parvicornis (assembly GCA_900302745.1). Classification (NCBI taxonomy): domain Eukaryota; kingdom Metazoa; phylum Chordata; class Actinopteri; order Blenniiformes; family Blenniidae; genus Parablennius; species Parablennius parvicornis. The sequence goes on from OMNM01006070.1 coordinate 56,750, forward strand.
GTTAATATAAATTCCTCCATCACTTTGCAGAGTTGATATGGCGATGGGAAAACCAATCTTCTCTGATAGGCCTGCATTCATTATCTGTTGTCACTGGTGATTTATGCGTCTGGTGATCCTGCGTACTGGCAGCCATATGTCTCCTCATGCCTTCACACACAGGACTGTCCTGGTAATGATGCTGAGATCCATCATCCAAATATGCAATCAACACACTGAGTGAACTTTTAATGGTATTGACAGCTCCGAAGCTCTTCTTCCCAGCTGCGCCCACCAGGCATAACGGCAAACATTGATACAGGAAACAAAAAAGGGGTTTCCACTGCAGGGTGTGCGTTTGCCAGACTTAAATAGAGATATTACCCTATTTCAATCACTAATCAGCTGGCATAGCAAGAGATTGAAAGGGAGAAAATGGAAGAGCTCCTGAAGACGGTCCATTAGCTGATGGATCTGACTTTGTGTCTCATTGTGTGGCGTGAGTCATTATCCGGTTAGTGCCGTAATACCATGTAAATGACAAGGTGCACATCATCAGCTTGCAGCAACAGCAAATCCTCCCACTTGCTATATACAATCAATTTGCTTAATATGGTGCAGAAACCACAGTGTAAATGCTCATCTCAATGGCCTGGTCACTAAAGAGGCTTTCTTTTAAATAACTGAAGAGGATTACTGAGACACAGACTGTTTTCAGTAATTATTCATACGTTGGAAAAGCCATCGTGATGAGAAGAGGTCAGAGTATGTCTGTCTATGTTTTCCTGTATTTCTCACTATGTGGGGCACAAATTTTGGAGCAAATTCGGCATCAGACCATTGAAGATAATTTACGAGCCAGTGACTGCGCTACTAAAGGTAAAAGCTGAAGTACAAGCAAGACGCACTGAGGATTGTGTTAATATGATCGTGTACTTTACAATGTGCAACCATTTACTTTGTCTGAAAATGTTTGTGCTGTTTATGATTGCACTTGTTAAGAAAGAAAGTACATGTAAATTAGCTCAGCCTTTAGGAGAGACACTGTAGTTGTTATGAGAGGCATTTCCTGAACTGACTTCCCCAGACTTTTATTTTTGATTTCATGTGACATTTTGTCTGTTGTACCTCCTCTTAGGTTTTGTAAAATTTTCAGATGGCTTCTGCTGTACAATAAAATCGATTTTGAATCTTACTGAACCAGGCCCCAAAAATGTGATCCTCAATAAAATTCACACAACAAAAACCAAGCCCTGTATGTGTGTTTGGTAATGGTTGCAATATCATAGTTCAGGACTACTATGCAGGTTTTCCTGAAAGTTTCAAGTTTAATAAGGATTCATATACCATACTTGTGATTATTTCATTTGGATATGTTTTTGATGTTTTGCCGAAAATAACAACTTTTTGTATATTGTGCATTGTTGCTTCACATTTTTGTGGTGTTATTTGCTCAATCCAAACATGGGCATGAGCATCGACACAGGTAATAGATAATAAAAACTCCAGTAATAATCCATCATCAGGGGTCAATACAAGACGCATCAACCACAAGTTTTTTTATATAGTCCACTTGCAATTAGATAAAAAGCCATTTTTACAATTAAAACGGTAGACCATTTTACCAATGATCTACCATTGTAACATTGTAACAGCATGGGAAGAAGGAAAATGTCAAAATGATCTGTTTTGCAGAATAATAGCAGCAGGTACAAAGGAGAGTCGGAGTCTTTGTACTCACTAAAGGTATTTTATACTGCCAGCCTCAGGGAAGCAGACAACTGTCTTTAAACACGCGGCCCAGGTGCTGCAGGACAGAAGCGTCTGTCCTAATGACTTGCCTGCTGTAATGGTCGACAAATGGAACTTGGCTCCTCTTTTTTGATCCCACTAGGCCGCTTCTACTGACACCTCTCTAAATTTGTTTTCATTTCTCTCATACCAGTTAAAAAAGTAAAAACTTTGATTAGAATTTGAGTCATTTAGAGAAAGTATTTTGCAAATTTGACAGTTTTGCTGTACTAGGTCTACATTTGCTTCTAGTTGAGCTTACATTAAAAGTGCTAATTGGTCAAATAAAGTGAATTGTTTTGTTGTACCCCAGTGGTTAGCTGTCTTGCACACAACGAGAATATCTCTGATTCAAGTCAGTCTGGGGCTTCCCTGTGTTGAATTTGGTTGTCCGTCTTGTGTGCACACATGGATTTTCTTTGAATGATCTGGTTTGCTCTTTACAGGCCAAAAGTGTTAATTTGGGTTTAATTGTTGACTCTAAAAATGCGCATGTGAATGTTTTGGTCTCTCTGTGTTTGGTCTGTGAAGGACCTGCGTCTTGTACAAGTTATACCTTTCCTTCACCAGCTGTCAGCTGATATCGACTCCAACAGTGGTGGCTACACGCTGGACAGGTCGCCAGTCCATCACAGGACAAATACTTAGAGACAGTCAAGCTTAATCACATTCACCCCTTCAGTTTATTGAGAGGTTTTACTGTGGAAGAAAACTGGAATATCTGAATGTAGAATGTGGGGCCACGCTGGCATTTTATTGCCAATGTGGCATTAATTGTAGCTTCTCTTTCTGTCGGTCATTGAAGATAGAAACTGCTGTACACTATACACTACACACTATATTCCCGCCCTTGTCAGAAGATTATCGCAGGCTATCTTTGGTGGCAGGACATTTGCAAAAGCTGATGCAATCCAAGACCATTATTTCAATGCAAAGAATAGTGCCAGAATATTCAGGTCACTAGTATTTTCCCTGAGATGGATGAAAATGGTCATTATATAAATATAAAAGTAACAACTTAATGTCACAAATGTGTCAATTTCTTACAAAATAAAAGAAATTAAAATTTTTCCACATCGTACAGTTCCTGGCTTGCGTTCCTGTTGTCAAAGCGCGAAACTAGGATTCCTTCTCAAAAGCAGAGAGTGACCTACGGTTACATTTTCACATGGTGGCCTGTTTCCTGCAATCATGCTCAAATGATGAGCACTTCTTTGACTGGATCATTTAGCGCTCATTGATCTCATGATTACCATGTTAACTGAGCTGTCAGCTTTGGCATCTGGTGTTACTGTTTCAGCAGGGAGAAGTAAAAGTAGGATGCAGGCCCACTTATCATGCATGGTCACACAATCTCTATTCTCCTTCTGTGAGGAGGCCAGCTTAATTATGTGCTGCTAAAAAAAAAAAAAAGTCTTCAAACATGCTCCTTTCACAAGATAATGTATACCTGTCCAGTTTTGTTTGGTTGGATTACAAATATGCATGGGAGAGTTTATAAAGACACACACACAAACATACACACCAACTTTTGCTGTTATTTGGGACACGCCATTGCAGCTAAACACAATGACAGATCAATAGATCAGAAGCACGATTTGAAAAAATGAAATGCATCAGACATGATTTGAAGAGCGTAAACAACAGAGTCATTGTTTTGTCAGGCTATCAGACGTGTACATCCAGCTCCAGGATCAGATGAAGAGAGAGCCTTGAATATAACCATCAACAATGTCTTAATGATGCTATCTCAGGAAAACTGGGGATTAGATTTATTGTGCTGTAAATCTACATCACAGCATTGGAAAAGCAAAAGTGTGCATGTTTTCTCCTTGCACACAGCTTGACTCGTATATCACTTTGATGAAAATAGTTTCGAGGCTCAATATTTCATTTTTCTAAAAACTATTTTGGTTTTATTGAAATACAGAGGGCGGAAGTGCATGCATGGTGTTTGATAAACAAACCAAAACAAATTCAACAGTTCTTTAAAGCTTTCCTTATTTCTTCAAAGGTACACAGTTTTGGCTCATTTTATTCTGCAATATTAAAATAATAGAAAGCTTTTTACATGTTTTTGCCCTCCTTCACACATATAATTCTTATAATCGATAAAATCTTCATAGGTAGTGTAAAAACTTGACTTTTCTGCAAAGAAATGACTCTATTTGATTAAACTGTAACAGTGTTAATTATGCAGTGTCACTTGTAGCATTACATATTGCATTCAACTTAAATACTGAGAAACCCCATTAATGGAAGAACTCACTTTTACTTGGAAGAGACCTCCAGCAGATCCAAGCAGCTAACAGATCATCCTGCACTCACTCTAATTCCCTGATCGAAGGATGTGCCAGCATTTGCCTCCAGCAGGGAGATTTGCAGGGTCCAGAGGTGAGTCTTTCATTCAGCCTCACCAGTTTCAGTCACTGAGCCTCCTATGCTGACAAAACTGCTAAACATAAATTTAATATAAACACTAAGCGAGGTTTAACAAACCATCAAACAAACTGAGCAGCAGAAAGTGGTGGAGCCTGTAAAAGGAGGCGAAGCCAAAGAAGCAAAAACCAGATTTCATAAAGAAGTTGTAACTAAAGTCGTAATAATGCAAAAATGTCCCAGTCATTTTGATTCTCTCACCCATTGCAACATAAACAGCATCATTTCCTGCAAAATGAAGCAATACAGCAACAGGACTAGATATCTGCTCGTCATTTCATCTTTGAGGAGAAAGCTCTCTTTCACGGGCTTGGACGGACTCCGCAGTCTGACCCCGAGCTGAGCCGCAGGTAACAGATAAAATTTATTGATTTGAGATATATCTCCATTAACCACATCCAAGGTCGCTGAAGCCGTGTTTGCCCACAAAGAGCTGTCAGTCTTAGCTGAGCATGATAAATGACATCATTTTGATATTGTCTTGCAGAATATGATACACTGCTGTAATATTCCCTCACCAAATATACATAAAACAGCAGTATTTTGATTAGCGGGCTGTGCGGAGCTTCTCTCGCTCTCTCTCTCTCTCTCGCTCTCTCTCTCTCTCTCGCTCTCTCTCTCTCGTCACACACCACCACTTTTGTTTGTCACCGTGGCACAACAGGAATGTATCTCCCTCCCTGGGTCTCATCAGAGTCTGCCTTGCTGACACTGATCAATGACAGTAGCTGTGGTGAAGATGGAGAGAACAGGCGTATTGACAAGAGAGAATAGATTTAACAGGAAGCCAGTCGGTACCAACTTCATGGTGGGGACTTGTCAAAGCAAATGACGACCACTTTTCCCCCATCTCACACTCTTCCCTCCTCTCTGACCAACAGTAATGTTCCTAAATTGAGAGCCGTGCTTGGGTTCCATTAATGGAGGTAATAATTACAACCACCAACAATCAACTATATTACATGCAGTCAAAGCTTGCAATTAAAAATTGTCTTGAAATAAATTGTCTTTGCTGTTCAGCAGCGGTGAGGCACAGCCTGCTGACATTATCTCAAATGACCTCAGACATGCATGTGATTAGTAACATTTATGTGACAAAAGGAGTTGTCAAAACTCACACGGCTACAGTTTTTCAACTGAAGCATTTAGAATGTTCTTTCTTTTGCACAGGCGAGCAGTCTCGTTCTTGGTCATGGTATTGATTTAAGGAAAGAATTTGCACCATTGTTCCTGTGAGCCCATGTGTCTAGTGGTGTTTGCTGCCTATAGCTTCTGATTTTCACTGAGCTCGAGAACAAAGCTGAGATCTGTTGCAGGAAATCAGGAGAATGTGAAAACTCCGCACACACAAAGACTCTCGAGTCAACCAGGACTTTCTTACCACAAGGTGCAAGTACTAACCACTATACTACTGCAGCCCCTCATTAAAAGAAAAACTGTGATGACTGACGGACAAATTGAACCAACTTTGTCACATTTTGGCAGCATAATACAGCTATAAAAAGAAATGTTTAATTGAAACTGTGGCATAGAGGGCTCCTCATAAATCTCACCAAGGTTCTTTGGAGAGAGGAAATTAAGTACACCCTGAGCAAAGGCAAGAAGCCCACCAACTGATTGGAAAATTAATTGGTTGCATAGTGTATGTGTTAAAGCAATAAACAATTTTCAGACTGCATTCACACAAGTCTGTATGGGAAATGTCGAGTCTGCATACATCAGCACGGCCATTGTTATGGTCCCCCTGGGACAAAGGCTCAATATTACTGAATGTCAGTAGGGTACTGCCCCAAGCTGTTTGTGAAAGGACTCAGACTGCAAATAAAGCATTAAAGTCAAATTGGCCAGTCCTGTATCCTGGTTCAAGTGATATAAACTA